>JASVEL010012345.1:0-96536 GCA_032618575.1 Nicotiana noctiflora
TTTTCATTATTTTGTACTTGAAAGTGTAAATGATACCTTTTGATAATGAAAAAAAAAAGGAGGTAAACATAAAAGAGAAAGGAAATACTTTTGTCCATGGAAGTAGAGTATTTTATTCATTTGAATATTAATCCTATAGTATTTGACTCTAAATATCATTAAAATGTATAATATTCTTTTCTTGGATCAACATGTTTTTAACTTTCTTTCTCTCTAAAGGATTCGTGATTACAAAGGCAAAAAAGTCAATCGACAAGAAGCCAGCAAAGGAGAACGCCAGCCTTGAAATTAAGAAGAATAGAGAAGCTCTTGCAACCGAAGAGCCATTAAGCAACAATCAGATCAAGTCAGTTCATCCACATTTTTCACTTATTTTACTTAATTCTCATGCTTATTAGAAATAAAACAGATATGCTGCTCCATGACAAAAGTTCATCGATTTTACTAACCATGTTAGTTATACCTCAGAACATCGAAATTAGTGTAATTACAAGAGATGACCTATCTTATTATTAGAAGTCAAACATGTGTCTCAAGGCCTTGAAAATCTTTTTTTATCCCACCTCAATTTGCGTGTACAGTCCGGGTGTATATCTGAAAAGCTCTTATGTGAAAAATTTGAGTAAAATGGCATTTTTGCTTGAATTAAGTTGACTTCGATCAATATTTTAGATAAACGGATCCGGATCCGTGATTTGATTGTCCTGCAAGGTCTGTAGAAAAATATGGGACTCGGGTATATGCCCGGAATCGAATTTTGAAGTCCCTAGACCGAGAAAAGAATTTTTAAAGAAAATTATTTGCTAGAAAATATAAAGACTTTTGGAAATGAAATGGTGTGTGTTCTTGATGGTATCAGGCTCATATTTTGGTTCCAGAGCTCTGTACAAGTTTAAAATAATATTTTAGCTTGTACAGTAGCTCAATATTCATTATTTGAGCGTATCCGAGATCGGCACTATGATGATCCTCATTTACTATTCCTTAGGGACACAGTGCGGCACGGTGGTGCCAAGCAGGTTACAGTTGGAGAGGATGGGGTTTTGAGGATGTAGGGTCGAGTTTATGTGCCTAATGTGGATGGACTTCGAGAGTTGATTCAGGCTGGGGCCCATAGTTCCCGGTATTCTATTTATCTGGGCGCCACCAAGATGTATCAGGACTTTCGACAACATTATCAATGGAGGAGGATGAAGAAGGATATTGTGGTATATGTAGATCGGTGTTTGAATTGTCAGCAGGTAAAGTACGAGCATCAGAGATGGTTTGCTTCAGAAGATTGAGATTCCCAAGTGGAAGTGGGAGCGTGTCACTATGGACTTCGTTGTTGGACTCCCGCGGACTCAGAGGAAGTTCGACGCGGTATGGGTTATTATTGATAGGTTGACTAAGTCAGTATATTTTATTCCTGTGACAGTTTCATATTCTTTAGAGAGGTTAGTTGAGATCTATATCCTAGAGATGTTCGACTTCATGGTGTGCTCGTGTCTATTATTTTCGATCGAGGTACGTAGTTTACCTTGCATTTTTGGAGGGCAGTTCAGTGTGAGTTGGGTACCCAGGTCGAGTTGAACTCAACATTTCATCCCCCAGACGGACGGACAATCCGAGCGTACTATTCAGATTTTAGAGGATATGCTCTGAGCATGTGACTTTGGAAGGTCTTGAGATCAGTTCTTGCCATTAGCGGAGTTTTCCTACAACAACAACTACCAGTCGATCATCTAGATGGCTAACTATGAGGTATTATATGGTAAGCGGTGTCGATATCCGGTTGGGTGGTTTGCGCCGGGAGAGGCTCGATTGTTGGGTACGGATTTGGTGCAGGATGCCTTGGATAAGGTCAAGATTATTCAGGATAGGCTTCATACAGCACATTCCAGGCAGAATAGTTATGCCGACCGTAAGGTTCGTGATATGGCATTCATGGCCGGAGAGCGAGTGTTGCTTCGGGTGTCGCCCATGAAGGGTATGATGAGATTTGGAAAGAAGGGCAAACTAAGCCATAGGTTCATCGAGCCTTTTGAGATCCTTGATCGAGTGGGAGATGTGGCTTACAGACTTGCAATGCCACCGCGTTTATCAATTGTGCATCTAATGTTTTATGTGTCCATGCTTCAGAAGTATCAATGTGATCTATCCCACGTGTTAGACTTCAGCAATGTCTAGTTGGACAAGGACTTGACCTACAAGGAGGAGCCGGTAGCTATTCTAGACCGTCCGGTTCATTAGTTGAGATTGAAGAATTTCCCTTCAGTTCGTGTGTAATGGAGAGGTCAGCCTGTTGAGGAAGCGACTTCGGAGTCTGAGTCCGATATGTAGAGCCGATATCCATTTTTCTTCACTGACTCAAGCACTTTTCAATGTCCGTTCGAGGACGAACGATTATTTTAGAGGGGGAAAATGTGATGACCCAAAAGGTCATATCTTGTTTTAGAAGTCAAACCTATGTTACGGGGCCTTTAAAACCTCCTTATATCTTACCTCGATTTACGTGCGCAATCCGAGCGTATATCTGAAAAGCTCTTATGTGAAAAATTTGAGTAAAATGCCAATTTTCCTTTAAAATTAAATTAACTTGACTTCGGTCAATATTTTGAGTAAACAGATCCGGACTCGTGATATGACGGTCCCGGAGGATCCGTAAAAAAATATGTGACTCGGTAGTATGGCCGGAATCGAATTCCGAGGTCCCGAACCCTAGAAAAGAATTTTTTAAGATAATTATTTGCTAGATAATATAAAAATAGTTGGAAATAAAATGGTGTGTGTTCTTGATGGTATCAAGCCCGTATTTTGGTTTTGGAGCCTGGTACAGGTTTAAAATTATGTTTAAGTTGAATCTGTAAAATTTGATAAGAATTAGAGTTAATTTGATATAAATCAGACCCTCGATTGTGAAAATAGTAACTTTACGTGTTCTTGAGAATTTCATTGATTTTGATGCTAAATTCATTGTTTAAGATTTTATTTTGATTTGATCGCACAAGCAAGTCCATATGATATTTTTAGACTTGTGTGAAGGTTTGGTTGGAGCCTCTAGGGCTCGGGTGAGTTTTGGATAGGCCACATAGTATTTTGAACTTAAGAAAAAATTACTGGTGTGCTGCAACTCTGCAGGCTTCACAATTGCGAAGCCAGGCTCGCAAATGCGAGCATCGCATTTGCGATAAAAGGCTGGGCAGTGGACCTTTGCAATTGCGCAGTTCATCATCGCATTTGCGATAAGAACATGTCGCAATTATGAACTAATGTTCGTGTTTGCGATGATAGCAGGCCTGAGCATTCTTCGCAATAGCGATGTAATGTTCGCATTTTCGGGGCCGCAATTGCGAACCCCTAATCGCAAATGCGATAACTACAACTGTTCAAAAGGAGTTTTTGACGGGATTTCGACTCATTCTTTCAAATTTTCAAACCCTAAGCTCTTATAGGGTATTTTCCAAAGAAAAGTTCTTTCCCAAATCATATGTAAATAATTTCTAACTCATTTCTTTCAATCTACTTAATCTTTTTACAAGATTTCATCACAAAATCTAGAGATTTTCATGAGAAATTGGGTGTTTTTGGGTGAAATTTGAGAATTTCAAAATTTGGGGATTTATAACTCAAATTGAGGTCAGATTCAAAAACTAATAGGGTGAATATGGAGTCAACCACACAGCGGATAACAGTCCTCTTACCTTATATGGTATTGGTTCAATACAATAAAGGAACCATGATGAAATGATCAGAATATTAACAGATATTCAATATGTACCAAATTTGAAGAAGAATCTCATCTCTGTGGGAGTCCTAGAATCAAAAGGGTTCAAAACCGTTGTAGAAAATAAAGTGATAAGAGTATGCTCTGGTGCACTAGTGGTAATGAAGGATAATCGGAAAAATAATAACATGTACCGCTATCGTGGTAGTATAGTTATGTGAACAGCGACAGTGACGTCCAGTGATGACAAAGAGATAGGAGCAACCAGGCTATGGCACATGCGCTTGGGACATGCTGGAGGAAAATCCTTGAAAACTTTATCAGATCAAGGATTGTTGAAAGGGGTAAAGGCTTGCAATTTAGAGTTTTGCGAGCATTGTGTCAAAGGGAAACATACAAGGGTTAAATTTGATACAGCAATCCATAATACAAAAGGCATTTTGGATTATGTACACTCTGACGTTTGGGTTCCTTCCAAAACATCCTCATTGGGTGGAAAGCACTATTTTCTAACCTTTGTTGATGATTTTTCTCGAAGAATATGGATGTATAATATGAAGAGCAAAGATGAAGTGCTGGGAATTTTTCTCAAATGGAAGACGATGGTGATGAATCAAGCGGGTAGGAAGATCAAGTGTATTCGCACAGACAATGGAGGTGAATACAAAAATTATCATTTCAATAAGGTCTGTGAAAATGCTGGCATCGTCCGACACTTAACTATCAGACATACACCACAACATAATGGAGTGGCAGAATATATGAACCGGACCTTACTGGAGAAGGTACATTGTATGTTGTCCAATGCTGGCTTGGGCAAAGAATTTTGGGCTGAGGCAATTACATATGTGTCACACCTCCTTTTACGCACCCGCGAGAGCGCAAGGGAGTTTTTCCAGTTAAAGGACAATCGAGACGGG
Organism: Nicotiana noctiflora; assembly: GCA_032618575.1. Classification (NCBI taxonomy): domain Eukaryota; kingdom Viridiplantae; phylum Streptophyta; class Magnoliopsida; order Solanales; family Solanaceae; genus Nicotiana; species Nicotiana noctiflora. The sequence continues at coordinate 4,627 of JASVEL010012345.1, forward strand.
ATTAATTTATTTAGATTTCAGAGTCGCCACTTGGGAAGATAATGGTGTCCCAAGTCACTAGTTTAATCCCGAATTCGAGGAAATATGACTCTGTTTTTACAGTCTGCGAAACTAGAAATCTGGATAAGGAATTCTGTTAACCCGGAGAAGGTGTTAGGCACTCCCGAATTCCGTGGTTTTAGCACGGTCGCTCAACTGTTGTTCTTTGTTTCTGTCTGATTCTTTTATATATTTGAACTATGCGCTTTTAATGCTCCGCTCTTATTTTTAGAAGAATTGCGACGTCACGAAAACACATTTCGAGTCACACCGCAACCAGTACGCCTGTGACTTTAATGTATTTCAGTTTCGCCGAGAGTAAGATTTGGGTCACATAAATGCGCACCCGTGTTTAGGAAAGTAATTTGCTTACAAATCGCGCCTAAAGAGTCTATGGTCCTTATTAACTTCGGGAAAAGACCGTGAAATTCACTAAACGGTCTTTCCAAGGCTAAGTTTTCATAACAACTGATTAGAGGGCCCCGCGATTGTGTATTTGCGTTTGGCGAGGCTCATCTCATTATTATTAAGGCCAATCCTAAGATGAACTATATTCTCTACTTGTTTTGTCTCTAACAACAAAGAAAAATGTTAAGTGTTTATCATTACCTACTAGTTTTATATTTTTGTTTTTATCATTGGGGCCATTCAATAGAGCCTTGACTCAAAATTAACCGCCAGAAGACAATTTCCTTTTTACTTTGCTCTTAAATTACTTAAATTTCAATTTGTATTCAAATTAGTTAAGCTAATTAGTTACCCGAAAAATTTGTTTTATTTAAGAAAAGAATATTGAACATGCTTCAGGTTTTAATCCAATCCAACTGATAATCAGTTTTCGTGTAAATGATCTAGATAATAGTAGATATACACGAACTAAAGTGTACTGATAGCAACGAAGTGATATATCAATTGTCCAGATTCCCTTTTTTAAGCAAACTATTGATAGAACGGGATTTACATACTTAATTAACTAATTGGACATTGAACACGATACTACTAATTCATCACCCTCGATCAAGCTACCATCATCATGACTCTGTTTACTTTCACACTGATTGTTAGTTATCATGCACTCTTAACCTGATCAAATTAACACCACTAACATAATTGAAATTTTTTTCTTTTTAACATGTATTTCACTGATTCGTACACCCATTACATAGTACGTTTCCAGTAGACCACTTCTACTATGATAGCCTATGGAAATATAAAGTTCACATAGTTACAATCCATATAGTCTATTACATGCTCAAGTTCTCCTTAATGAGTATACATGTATCTAACTAAATTTCGATATGGATTAGAATGACATGATGATCAATAAGCTAAGCTTTATTTCTTCAATTCATGTTTACAGCTTCAGGCAGTAGTGAAATACCTAGAAATCAACACAGCAAGAGAATGGAGATCAGTTAAGCCGATGAAGCCAAGTGACAACAGACCAACAGCAATAACCAACAGCAACAAACAACCAAACACTCAACAACCCAGGCAGTGGCAGTCACAGTCACAGCAGCACAGCAACAACAACAACACAAGAACAACAGCAACCAAACGACCACTACAACCAATAGCAAAGCACAACCAAGTAGTAGCAAAAGAATGACAACAGGACTACAGCAACCGCAACAAACGAAGCAGTAACCACCACAACCAATGAAACAGTAACTTCAGTCTATCCTTACTGTTCTCTCTCTATTTTTAGTTTCAATATCGTTTCTCCCCTGTTTTTTCTTAACTCCCAGCTCTCTCTATCTATATCTTTTGTATGTGTGTCTGTCTATGTAGGAATATCTCTGTCTCCCTCCCCTCCTGTGTGTCTCTTATACTTATAGTTAAAAGAACTCCTAAAAGCCAAAAAAATCAGAAACTCCCATCTGCCCATCCCTATCTCTGCTGAACCCATTAGATTCCCTGGGCAGACCCCACTCAGATTGTCTGGTATGGGACTTGTTATTAAACAAATCCCTGAAGGCAAGTATGGGGGACTGTTGTTAGCAGGTTCCACCAATATCTACTGTCCAGTAGATGTCATGTGCTTGGCACCCCTCTTTATTACCCTTAATCAATGCTGAACTGAACAAGACCATACCTAATCCTGATTAAGTCATTAGCAGTTATATCCAGAATATCCCTAATTCAAGATTAACAGAAGTCATTTATACTGTTATTGATTTACAACTCCAGGAGCTTAATAGTCATTTTGATGTTGTGAGTAGTAACTTGCTTCTTGGTATGGCTAGCTTGAATCCGGCTAACTCATTTGCTAATTTTAATGAGGAAAGAATAATGACATTGGCCAAGCATTATCTTGATGAGTTTGGTAAATTGAAGCTTCGAGATCTTAGTCGACAACTTGACACTTTCATATGGCATATGCAACATGGTGACCCTAGGTTCACGAATCATATTCTTACACAAAAACTGATACTAACTAACATGAATCAACAGAAGTAAGAGCAAATCCGAAAACATTTGATCCAAAGTCGAAAGAAGAGGGTAGAACATGAACGAAACTAAGTCAGAAATAAGAAGGGATCAAAACAAAAGAAAACCTACCAGCAATTGGGACTGGTTTCGAACCTTCAACGCTTTTGGACTTGGGCCGACTCGGACTCGATCCTTTGAGGTTGAATAGAGTTTAATTGTGAAGTGTTCTCAATTGAGAACACCTCAATTAAATTCTATTGGACCCCAATACTTCAATTAAGCCGATGTATTTCAATTTTCCAATTTTTAGGGTTCTTGAAAGCTTGATTTGGGGCTTGGTGCTTTTGGGTTTGATTCGAACGAAACCAGGGTTGGTAGGGGCATGAGGGAGGTCACCCTAGTGTTCGAGGTGATTTTGGAGTCATTTGGCGTAGCTTTGGTTTCAACTCGAATCTTCGATTGAAGATTCGAGTCACTCGGGAATGATTCGAGGTTGAAGGACCACGGATTCGTGTAGAGGGGGTTTGGGCGGGGCTATGGTGTTAATTGGGTGGCCATTGGCCTACCGGAACCGCCGTGAGGCGATTTCCGGCAGGCGGCGCAACGGTGGTGGACGGCGGAGCGAGGTCCGGTCTCTGAAGACCTTTGGGAGATGAAAAGAGAGGGGGGGTTCTGGGGTGAGAGATGAGGGTCTTGGGTGTGTTTGGTATGTTTAAAATTAATGTTTTAATCTCGGCTGTTGGATGATGAGAATCCAACGGCCAAGATCAAACGATTGGGGCGGTTGATGAGATCCGTCAGATCAATGCCGATCGACGGCTTGGATCTCTTCACTTACAAATGGAACGACGTCGTTTGATCACATTACGGTCTGAGTGTATTTGGGTATTTATCGATTAATCTGGGCCGTTGGATAATAAAATCCAACGGTCCAGATCAAACGTTACATTAGCTGATGCTGGGCGAGTATTTTGGGCTGGGTGTTGAATTAATATGGGCCTGGTGTATGGAATTGGGTTTTGGCCCAATCATATCTCTTAAAACTAGACTCCATGATGTATTAAATATATATATATATATATATATATATATATTAACTTGTAACACAATTAAATTTTCACTACAATTATCCTACATAACTACATATCACCTAAAAATGTAAATCATATAATTTCGATATCAAACACTAAAAATGCAAAACCTAATATATATTTTTTTGTATTTTACTAATTTCAATAAATAAACACGCACACAAAAATGCAAATTTAAGAAAAAGAAAAAAAAAAAAAAAAAAAACACAAAATCACAAAAATCATGCCCAGCACGAAACTATTTTTATTTTGAATTTTCTGGGAGTACTTCTCAGGTAAGGCAAAAATCACGTGCTCACAGCTGCCCCTCTTTGCGCGTAAACATGCAGAGTTTTGGTGCAAAGATAAGTGAGCGGATATAAGCAATTTTTGCCCATTCGAGCACTCCGTATGAAGCATTTTGGAAAAGTTTTGACCGAACCTTGCTTCAAATGTCTCCTACATATCTCTGGCTAAAAGGGAATCAGGTCAATGTAGTTCGGGAAGTTCTGGTAGCTGGGACTACCATGACTGTTGCGATCTCGCTGTTACTGCTGTTACTGCTGTTACTGTTGTTACCACTGCTTAGCTGGTTTCCTTGTTACACTGCGCTAAGCAACAAAAACAAGAAGCTAGACTAAGTTACAGTACTACAAGTTCTTATCTATCCTTTTTAACTTGATCTTGTCGCGCTCCTTGCCATCCCGTTTGACTTGGCGTTCCTTCTGATGCTTCTTCTCTTCTTATGAACTTGGATTCGCGCCGAAGACTTCTGTTACATTCTACCGCTTTCCTCTACCAAATTAAAACAGGTCGCCACTCCATTCCTAAATCTATCTGTTCTGATCCTTGTTGCCTCTCTCCGCTCACGAACTTGGATTCATGCCGGGGATTTCTGTTACATTCAACCGCTTTCCTCAACCAAATTAAAATAGATCGCCACTCCATTCTCCGGGCGAGCTCCCTGACTTCAACCACTACTTCAAAATAAAATCGCCACTCCATTCTCCAGGCGGGCTCCCTGACTTTAACTACTACTCAAAATAAAATCGCCACTCCATTCTCCAGGCGGGCTCCCTGACTTCAACTACTACTCAAAATAAAATCGCCACTCCATTCTCCAGGCGGGCTCCCTGACTTCAACTACTACTCAAAAATAAAATCGCCACTCCATTCTCCAGGCGGGCTCCCTGACTTCAGCTACTACTTTAAAATAAAATCGCCACTCCATTCTCCAGGCGGGCTCCCTAACTTCAACTACTACTCAAAAATAAAATGCCACTCCATTCTTCAGGCGGGCTCCCTGACTTCAACTACTACTTTAAAATAAAATCGCCACTCCATTCTTCAGGCGGGCTCCCTGACTTCAACTACAACTTCAAAATAAAATCGCCACTCCATTCTTCAGGCGGGCTCCCCGACTTCAACTACAACTTCAAAACTAAATCGCCACTCCATTCTTCAGGCGGGCTCTCCCTGACTTCAACTACAACTTCAAAATTAAATCGCCACTCCATTCTCCAGGCGGGCTCCCCGACTTCAACTACAACTTCAAAATAAATCGCCACTCCATTCTCCAGAGGCGGGCTCCCTGACTTCAACTACAACTTCAAAACTAAATCGCCACTCCATTCTCCGAGCGGGCTCCCTGATTTCAACTATAACTTCAAAATTAAAATCGCCACTCCATTCTCCAGGCGGGCTCCCTGACTTCAACTACTACTCAAAAATAAAATCGCCACTCCATTCTCCGGGCGGGCTCCCTGACTTCAACTACTACTTCAAAATAAAATCGCCACTCCATTCCCCAGGCGGGCTCCCTGACTTCAACTATAACTTCAAAATTAGATCGCCACTCCGTTCTCCAGGCGGGGCTCCCTGACTTCAACTATTACTCACTGATTTCATCCTATCTCCATTCTCCAGGCGGGCTCCCTGACTTCAACTACTACTTCAAAATAAAATCGCCACTCCATTCTCCAGGCGGGCTCCCTGACTTCAACTACTACTCGCTGATTTCATCCTATCTTGATTAACTTCCTTTGCCTTTTGTACCATTTCCTTCTTCCTGCATTGCCTCTCGGACCACCTTCTCTTCTGAATTATCCTGTCTTGGAATTGCCTTCCCCTGGGTCGTATTACTTTTCTTCTGGCTGCTGGGGATATTTCTGGAACTGTTTACTCGCCTGCTGGGGATGATGCTGCTGAGGAAGTATTCTTCGTTCCCTTCACCCCTCATTCTCTTCCTTCTTCCCATACCTCCTCCGGGACTCACGCTTTTGCCTCCTCGAGCAAATTATGGAATGTAATACTGCCGGGGGAATCTCGAAGCCATTGTTTCATTTTTCCATCAACTGCTGGGGATGATACCAGGCTCAAAGATCATCCCGTCGTGTTGTCTGGCCTTTCTCAAAACTATTCTGCTCGGAGCTGGTACTTCCCGAAATCTTGTGTTGCTTTCTACCCTTATCCTCTGAGTCTTTGCTTTCAAGAAAATTTTCGCAACAGGAGAAAATTTTCTGCCCCAGTTTGATAAACTTCTAGACGGTATGCTTTTCTGCCAACGAACCCTCTTTTCCTGCTTTTAAATCAAAGAAAAATTGTTAGTTTCAAAACGCGGTGAGTGGTCGTGCCGCTCTTGTTGGGGCCATTTTCTTTTCTCTTTCAGCTGCTTGGCCTCTCTCGAACTTTGAGGGCGACGTTGACGCTTGCCGGGGACGATGCTCTTTCCACGAACGACCTCTCATCTTTCCTTTTATTCCAATCTTTGGTTTGGTCCGACTCTTTTTAGCCGGTGATCTGTTGCGTGAAATCATCTTTCGGACGTGCCATATGTGTCCATCATACTCCATAATTCCTACGAACCTTCCAATCAGCCTGTCGTCCCAATCTTACTATCGTAACGACTTCTGCCTTATTGCCTCGTTCCACGCCTATTCATTTTAATTATACTGCTTTGGGAGACTTGGTAGTAAGCTTTGAAAAATCAATTTTCGAAAAATGAAAGAAAAGAAAAGAATACCGACCGCAAATGACAAAAGAAGAGAAAAACTTTTCTGAACTCAAAAATAGGAAAACTTATCTGAATGTGTGCCTGATCCAATGGTTATGCCGCGCCTTTGAGATTAAACTACCCGGTCTATTCATGTCAATCACTTTCTGATGCCGCGTTCTGCTAGAGGTAAACGGATGTCCAAACCTTGTCTCGTGCGGACATCTTGTAACCATCTCGTCCTGTCACCTCACAGTGCCCTTCAAAGGGTTTTCACTAATGAGATTCTCTCATTTCTCTCTATCTCCCGTCGCCTTAAGGTGCCCGCAAGGGTTTTCACTGTAAGACTCTCTCATTTTGTTTCTCTCAACTTTCTTCGCCTTAAGGTGCCCGCGAGGGTTTTCACCGCTAAGACTCTCTCATTTACGCTTTCTTTTCTTGCGGTGGAGTATCACCCATGAGATTCCCTTTAGAGCGTTATCCCCTTTCGGCTTGTGCATCCTGGATTCAATCGAGGGTCGGGATGTCACTTTTGGCTTTCATTCACATGATTTGGCATTTCTCAAATACTGATCGAGAGGTCTTTCTGGTTCTTAATGCGGTTTCTGCGCGTGAGGCTAAAAGGGTTTAACCTCGGCGGTTAGCTTATTACAACTTTCGGAATCCACACTATCTTTCCAACGAAACAATGACTTCTGCCCCAGTTTTGTTGCTTGGGGGATTTTTGATTTTTATTTTATTATGACCGAGCCGTGTGGCGCCTACGTATCCTTCTCGAGGAATCAGGTCGAACGTAGTTCACTTTTTCTTGTATTTTTTCTTTGTTTCTTTTTCTATTTTGTTACACATCTTCCTTGATGATTCCGAAAGAGGGTATATGAAAGAATAATTAAGGCTCAAATGGGGAAACAAAGGTTAAAGTGTTTGGGTAGTAGAAAAATTGCCTCTGTCATTTCATTCTCCGAAAAATGCCAAATACACACAAACGAAACCAAATGTTGACAAATGCATTAAAGAATTACACGTAATATCTCTTGACTGCATCAGAATTGATAGCCATATCGGTGCATCTTCCCTCAACATCAGTTAGGCATAGAGCGCCGTTGGATAATACTCTAGTCACCACAAATGGTCCCCGCCAATTTGGAGCGAACTTGCCTTTCGCTTCGGCCTGATGTGGTAGAACTCTCCTCAGCACATGTTGTCCCACTTCAAATTTCCTGGGACGTACCTTCTTGTTATACGCTCTCGCCATTCTCTTTTGATACAATTGGCCGTGACATACTGCTGTCAACCTCTTTTCATCGATCAAGCTCAATTGCTCTAATCGGGTTTTGACCCACTCGTCGTCGTCAATCTCAACTTCAGCGACAATTCGGAGGGATGGAATCTCAACTTCTACGGGTATTACTGTTTCTGTCCCGTATACCAACAAGTAAGGAGTTGCACCTACCGAAGTCCGGACGGTAGTGCGATAACCCAACAGCGCAAATGGTAACTTTTCATGCCACTGCCTAGACCCTTCTACCATCTTCCTCAATATCTTCTTTATGTTCTTGTTTGTTGCCTCGACCGCACCATTTGCTTTTGGGCGATACGGTGTGGAATTTCGGTGTGTAATCTTGAACTGTTGACATACCTCTTTCATCAATCCACTGTTAAGATTTGCACCGTTATCCGTAATGATTATCTTTGGAATTCCAAACCTACAGATGATGTGGGAGTGTACGAAGTCCACCACCGCCTTCTTGGTCACTGATTTGAATGTTTTGGCCTCCACCCACTTGGTAAAGTAATCAATCGTTACCAGAATGAACCTATGACCATTGGAAGCTGCAGGCTCAATAGGTCCGATAACATCCATACCCCATGCAACAAACGGCCATGGTGCTGACATTGTATGCAATTCAGTCGGTGGAGAATGAATCAAGTCTCCGTGTATCTGACACTGATGGCATCTTCGCACGAAACTTATACAATCACGCTCCATCGTGAGCCAGTAATATCCTGCTCGAAGAATCTTCTTTGCCAATACGTATCCGCTCATGTGTGGTCCGCAAACTCCCGAGTGTATATCTGTCATCACTGTTGTGGCTTGATTTGCATCTATACATCTCAACAACCCCAAATCTGGGGTTCTTTTGTATAGCACCCCTCCACTAAGGAAGAATCCGTTCGCCAATCGTCGAATAGCTCGCTTTTGATCTCCAGTTGCTTGCTCTGGGTATACTCCTAACCTGAGGTATTCCTTGACATCATGAAACCACGGCTCACCATCCACCTCTTCCTCTATCACATTACAATAAGCATGTTGATTCCGAACCTGGATATGTAACGGATCGACTCGAACCTTGTCCGGGTGATGTAGCATCGACGCTAAAGTAGCCAACGCGTCGGCAACCTCATTGTGCATCCTTGGGATGTGCCTGAATTCTACCGATCGAAAACGTTTGGTCAAATCATGTAAACACTGACGATATGGGATAAGCTTTAGATCTCTGGTTTCCCATTCTCCCTGAATCTGATGTACCAGAAGGTCCGAGTCCCCCAAGACCAAGACGTCCTGTACATCCATATCCACCGCTAATCGTAACCCCAAGATACATGACTCGTACTCAGCCATATTATTGGTACAGTGAAAACGTAGTTGAGCAGTAACAGGATAATGATGTCCTGTTTCAGATATGAGCACAGCCCCTACTCCGACTCCTTTTGCGTTCGCCGCTCCGTCGAAGAAGAGCTTCCACCCTGGATCCTTGGTTAGTTCTAACCCCTCAATTTGCAATACTTCTTCGTCCGGAAAATACGTCCTCAAAGGTTCGTATTCGTCATCAACAGGATTTTCAGCTAAGTGATCGGCCAATGCTTGTGCTTTCATAGCCGTCCTTGTCACGTATATGATGTCGAACTCTATAAGTAATATTTGCCACTTTGCCAACCTCCCTGTAGGCATGGGTTTCTGGAAAATATACTTCAACGGATCCAGACGCGAAATGAGGTAAGTGGTGTAAGAAGACTAATAGTGTTTCAGCTTTTGGGCTACCCAAGTCAGGGCGCAACATGTCTTTTCTAGATGAGTGTACTTAACCTCGTGGATTGTGAATTTCTTACTGAGGTAGTAAATGGCCCGTTCCTTCCTGCCAGTAAGATCATGCTGCCCCAGTACGCAGCCAAACGAATTCTCCAAGACCGTCAGATAAAGAATCAGGGGTCTACCTGGCTCAGGCGGAACTAGTACGGGTGGATTTGACAGATACCCTTTGATCCGGTCAAACGCTTCCTGACATTCTGCCGTCCATTCTATCGTCGCGTCTTTTTTCAATAGACGGAATATGGGTTCACAAGTTGCCGTGAGCTGGGCAATAAACCTACTGATGTAATTCAACCTTCCCAACAGACTCATTACCTCTGTTTTATTCTTCGGCGGGGGTAACTCCTCTGAATGGACTTGATTTTGGATGGGTCCAACTCAATGCCCCGTCGGCTGACGATGAATCCTAGCAACTTTCCTGATGGAACTCCGAATGCGCATTTGGCCGGATTGAGCTTGATGTCGTACCTTCGAAGTCTTTGAAAGAACTTCCTGAGGTCGGCAACATGGTCTTCTTGACGTCTAGATTTTATGATCACATCATCCACGTACACCTCGATTTCCTTGTGTATCATGTCATGGAATACCGTAGTCATCGCCCTCATATATGTTGCCCCTGCATTCTTCAAACCAAACGGCATCACTCGGTAGCAATAAGTCCCCCACGGTGTGATAAAAGCCGTCTTTTCTGCGTCCTCTTCATCCATCAAAATCTGATGATATCCCGCATAACAGTCCACAAAGGATCCGATTTCGCGTCCGGCGCAATTATCAATCAGGATATGGATATTGGGAAGCGGGAAATTATCCTTAGGACTCGCCTTGTTGAGATTGCGATAGTCCACGCATACTCTGATCTTTCCGTCTTTCTTTGGCACCGGTACTACGTTAGCCAACCATTCAGGGTATCGAGTGACACGAATGACTTTCGCCTGCAACTGCTTGGTTACTTCCTCCTTAATCTTCACACTCATCTCCGTCTTGAATTTCCGCAGTTTTTGCTTGACGGGAGGATATGCCGGATCGGTGGGTAATTTATGAACCACTAGATCAGTGCTGAGTCCTGGCATGTCGTCGTACGACCATGCGAAAATGTCTTTAAACTCCATGAGTGTTTTGATCAACTCTTCCCTCAGATTGGGTTCAATATGGACACTTATTCGGGTTTCTTTGACGTCATCCGCATTCCCTAGATTAACGGCCTCAGTATCATTTAAATTCGGTTTGGGTTTTTCCTCGAAGTGACTTAATTCTTCACCGATTTCTTCTACGGCTTCATCATCGCCGTACTCGGACTCACTCTCGTCACTTCTTATTTCATGCGTTATTATTTCCAAACCCGATTGACTTTCTAGACTGGGTTGATTAATCTTTAAGCATGCCATATCATTAAGATCAGTTGAAAGAAGGTTGTTCAGAAAAGTAAAAAGAAGGAAAAAATAAACAAAATTAGACACGAAGGGAACCAAATTTCATTAATGGGAACTGTACAAGGGAAAACAAACTGCAAACTTAAATAAAAAATGAACTAAAAACAACTGGATTTTATTCCGGGGACAAACCCCCAACACAAAATTTCGAAAGAAAAACAATCCAAGACAAACTACCAAGACTCCTTCCGGACAGGGAGAGGAGTAGCCTTCCAGTTATTCAGTTTTGCCTTTGGTCCCACAAACTGTATCTCGGCATGACTGGATCCTTCACCATCCTCGAGCATACATACATCTGTGAATAGGTCCTCGAACTTCCTGAAGAACTCTTCGTCTGGCCTGATCGTAGGACCGGGAATCTTTGTCGTTGGATGTCCTCTTGCTCCGGACCTGACAAAAGATTGGGAAAGGCGTGGAACCGGCTTCGGGAGCACCCATGTCTTCTGCTTACTCCTCTTGGCTCGCCGGATGTCCTCCGATGTTGGCTTGAATCCCAAGCCGAAGGTTCCTAAGTTTTCGACCACTGATACCGGTTGTATGATTCCTTGCAGAGATGCACCTAGACCTTTTCCGGGTATGAAACCATGTCGCAACATTTCATGAGCCACCATGACATCTGCAGTAGTTATTCTGGCATCGGGGATGCATTCCCCTCGGTTGGCGGATACCACCTCGCAGACCTGGTACACCCACGGCCCAACATCTTCTTTTGTTTCAACAAAGGGGACGATGGTGCCTGGTTGTAGATCATTCTCTCCATGGACGACGATCTCCTGTTGGTCCCACTCAAACTTGACGAGTTGGTGTAAGCTGGATGGAACTGCTCTTGCGGCATGGATCCATGGTCGCCCTATCAGGAGGTTATATGACACCACCATGTCCAGCACTTGGAATTCCATGGTGAACTCCACTGGCCCAATCGTCAAGATTAACACTATGTCCCCAACCGATGCCTTGCCTCCCCCATCGAACCCTCGAACACATACGCTGTTCTTGCGTATCCTGCCGATATCCACTTTCAATTTGTCCAATGTAGAGAGAGGACAAATGTTAGCACTAGACCCATTATCGACAAGGACTTTGGTAACCACCGCCTCCTCACACTTCACCGTAAGATATAAAGCCTTGTTGTGCTCGGTGCCTTCCTCAGGCAACTCATCATCGGTGAAGGTGATCCGATTCGCTTCGAAGATCCTATTGGTGATCTTCTCCAGATGACTCACTGAGATTTTATCCGGTACATGTGCCTCATTCAGGTCTTTCATTAAAGCTTGCCGGTGTTCTTCAGAATGTATCAGCAAGGATAGCAATGATATTTGCGCAGGAGTCTTCTTCAACTGCTCTAAGACGGAGTAGTCATGCAGCTTCATCTTTTTGAGGAATTCTTCTGCCTCTTCATCAGTTACCGGCTTTTTCAATGTTGCCGGAGTGATCTTCCTCAATTCCGCAGAGGCAAAACATCTCCCCGAGCGGGTCAAACCTTGCGCTTCGCAAACTTCCTCTTTCACTTCCTTTCCTTTGTAGGTCGTTGTAATCCGAGCATAATTCCATGGAATAGCCCGGCTATCAGTTATTGGCAACTGTATTGCTGGCTTGATGATGAAAGGATCCATTCGAACGCCTGCTACCGTCAAGACGGGCTTGGTTGCTGCCCCTGGTACAACTATCTTTGCTTCCCTCGGCCTCACCGGTACTCTGCTCACACTTCCTTTTCCTGCTTCCGACCCTCCTGGTATGTCCTTCTTGCAACTGGGTGACTCATCGGGGCTTGGCCCTTTTCTCGTTCCTACCCCGCTAGACTTAATCATCATTACAGTCTGAGAGGCTTTCTCCTTTCCTTCCTCTGCCCGTACCAACTCGATCATATTGGTCTCATGATGAGTTGGAAGCGGGTTCTGGTTGATGTTGGGCTCTGTTGGAGTCTGGACCTCAATCCTGCGAGTGTCAATGAGCTCCTGGATGGCTGTCTTTAACCTCCAACATTTTTCCGTGTCGTGTCCTGGGCATCCTGAGCAGTATGCACAATTTACTGAATGGTCCAGGTTCTTCGGAGGAGGGTTTGGTAGCTTAGCTTCAACCGGATTTAGCAACCCTACTTGCTTCAATCGGTGGAACAGACTGGTGTAAGACTCTCCCAAGGGAGTGAAAGTCTTTGGCCTCGACGCCCTGTCGCCCCTGAATGCCTGGTTCGGACGAAAACTCGCGCCCGAGGGGTTTCTGTAAGCTCTTGGGGGTGGATGATTGTTCTACGGGTTTGGTGCACGCCATGGTGCATGGACGGGAGGTGCAGAATAGGACTGTGCGTGGTGGACAGTAAAATGGGGATCAGGTGCGGGATAGTAATGTTGCGGGTGGTTATATGGATTGTGGGAGTAATTTTGGTGGTGAGGCTGGGGCGGGCTATATTGGGGTGCGGGGCCTCTATTTCTGAACCATGCCCCGGACTCGACGGCCGCAACTTCCTCTCTCCTCTTTTTCCCCGGTACTCCTCCAGTACCACTTTGGATAGCCTGAGTGGTGGCTTTCAGTGCTGAGTAACTCATGATCTTGTTGGCCTTCAAACCTTCCTCGATCATACCCCCATTTTTATCACCTCGGTGAATGATTTACCTACGGACGTTACCAGATGTCCGAAATAGGTTGGCTCTAATGTCTGCAAGAAGTAATCCACCATCTCGCTCTCCCTCATCGGCGGATCTACCCTGGCTGCCTGTTCCCTCCAGCGGAAACCAAACTCCCTGAAACTTTCAGCGGGTTTCTTCTCTAATTTTAGCAATGACAAACGGTCGGGGATTATTTCAAGATTGTATCGGAACTGGCTGATAAAAGCTTGAGCCAAATCATCCCACGTAAACCATCTACTGGGGTCCTGTCTAGTGTACCACTCTAGCGCGGATCCTCCCAAACTCTGACCAAAGTAAGCTATCAGAATTTCGTCCCGTCCTCCGCCCCTCTCATTTTACTGCAAAACCCTCGCAGGTGGGCCATCGGGTCACCATGCCCCTCGTATAGGTCGAATTTGGGCATTTTAAACCCCGCTGGCAACTGGACGTCCGAAATGGACACGAATCCTTGTAGGCGACGCCGACCTCTGGTTGCCCAAGCCGTGCATATTCTTGAAGGATCGCTCCAGGCTTTTAACTTTTCCGATAACTTCCTCGTGTTCCGAACTTTGGAAGTGCTTTTTCGGTTCTGCCGGATTATCCCAGTGATGTGTATGTGATTGTGGTTCAGGAGCCCTGAAAGTAGGCTCTGGAGGATAGTAAGAGTTGTCATGGATCTGAACATACGGCTCGCTGGCCGGCCTTTGCAGGGGAGCAGGTGGAGGTGCCACAAAAACAGGGGTGGCTGGAGGAGGATTTGGTTTGGCTGGTGGAATGTGGGTGGCATATGGGTTTTCCCCCTGAAAGTATGGATAGATCGGGGCGCTTGTCGAAGAATCGATGGGCGGATGTTCCGGAGTTGAGGCGAGAGTAGGGCGGTTTGGTGAAGACTGTTCCCTGGCCCAGGCCAGGTGCATCTCTGTTATCTGTTGTTTTAACCGGTCTACCTCTTCTTTCATGATTTGTAGCTCGGATTTTTCTTCCTCGAGACTCTTGCCAGAACTAGACATGCTTACTGTAATCGGTCCTTTGGATCTAGTACGGTAATGATGGCTGGCCAGTATATTCTGTCAAACCAACTGCTAAACTTTTCTGGAAATGCAACAAACTTGTTAGTTTACCGAGTTTGACAGATATGTTATAGCACGTTGGATGCAATGCACCTAACCAAATAACCCTTTCTACATGTACTCTTAACATGCGTCATTCCGGCCCTTTTTCTTTTTCTTTTTCTTTTTCTTCTTTTTTTCTTTTTCGACTATCTTCGAAAGCCTTATTGTTATTTAACCTTTGGATTCTTTTCCTTTCTTTTTAGTGGTGGTCGAATCTTATGTGGATTGCCTACGTATCACGTTCTCGCGTGAATCAGACCGAGCGTAGTTCTGGTAACAGGATTGTGGCAAAATTCATTAACTTTTATATCAACTAAAACCTTAAAGTTACAAAACAGGTCTTACAACATAAAAGGAATGCTTGACTCGAAAACGTAAAATAACATGCCAACTGGCTTGACCCAATATTTCAAAATACATTTTTAATCAAAATTCTACTGCTTTAAAATCCCTGGGGGCCCGCGAGGCATCATTCGGCCTTGCCGCGGGCCTGGGTGTGAGGTCCTTGTGTAGCCCCCTTAACTCTTCCATGATCCGATGAACATAGCCCATAATTGAAGCAAAAAGGTCGGTGCGGGGCATTTGTTCACAAGCTAGGCACTTCGTGGTGACATAGTGCCCGATTTCTCCAATTCTGTCCTTGATCATGTCCCTTTCTCTGAGTAGTCGCTCTATCTGCTGGTTTTTCGCCCCTAATCTTTGAGCGTTGTTGGTGACTTGGTCTAGGAGCCTGTCTATTTGTTCTTGCAGTCGAGCCATCAGATTGTGACAACGGTCGAGGTCTGTTCTAGCATCTCGGGCTTGTTTGAAAACCCGCTCCCTGAGGATAACGTTTGCTTCCCTTAGACTAGTGATGGTCTCGGTGTAATCTTCTTCCACCCGTTGTAGGTGAAGTGCGCGTTGATGTGCCTCCTTTTTCCAGCTAGCACGGATCCTCATTGTTTGGGCTTTTGACTCTTCCAATTCTCTTTGTACATCGGCAACTTGGCTTCTCAGACCTTTTATCAATTTTTCGTCCGCTCGACTCCTCAACTGTCTGTCAGCATCCCTTTTCATTTGCTGGATTTGAGCTCTCAAAAAGTCATTTTCTTGTGCCAACTTCTTTTTATCTCCTTCGTTGGCGGCGGCTTGCACATCCATTTCAAATTGGAGCTCTTGGGCCCGTTGCTCTATCCTGCTAATCTTTGTTCTATAAGCTTCTTCTCTGGCCAACCAGTCCCATTGTTCTTGTGACGCTTCGGCAAACTCCCTGAGGTGAGGCCTTTTTGTGGGCCTTTGATGCTCCAGATCTCTACTATACCATGCAGGGTATTCCGACGATACTTCACCCCGGGCTCGATCTCGCACCCGAGTGTCTTTCTTCAATGTCTGACATTCACTCCAAATCTTTCGGACCAACGCTTCAGGGAACTGTCCTCCCGGTCCAATTTCGACCACATGTGGGCTGAGGTCTTCTTCTTTTGGGATTATTTGGCATCGTCCCAACTGTCTCAATACTCGACCTGGTGCATAGGGCTGGATGTTGGTGAGGCCCATTAGCAATAAATATGATTCCGTGGCTGATGCATATATGACTTCTTCCACGGGTAACCAACCAAACGTCCATTCTACCCTGCTGGCTGTAATCAAACGCAAAAATTGTATCCATCCGCTGATCCCCTCTGGCAAATCATGTCCCTCGACCCTCGTAGGAAATTCTTCTATGCATGTTTTCTTCGATGAACCATACCTCATAAACTGCGGATGACGACATAAGTGATCGATCATCCACATTTGGAGCAATACATTGCAAGCTTCAAAGAAGGTCCCTCCAGCTTTGCAGATAGTGAGTGCACGAGAGATATCCGATATTATCATGGGAGCCAAAGTACTGTTGTTCTGTTTCATCAAAGTGCTGACGACCCTTGCCACTTGTATGTTGATATTCCCATCTTTTCTAGGAAATATCAATGAACCTAGAAAAGCTATCATGAAGGCGATGCGTCTATGCTCCTCCCATTTTAACTGGTTGTCTCCGCTGCAGATTTTGCTTTTGTGTTTGTTGAAGCCCCCATAATGACCATATTTGTCATACAGAAATGCCAAAGTGCAGAACCCTTATGATAAGTCTGGGTTGTGTACAGTTCTGCGGATTTTTACCATATCCAAAAACCGATGTACTGTCACTACCCTTGGTGCAATAAGGTATTGTTCCCTCATAGGGACTTTTGGTCTTCCGACATATCCGGCTAATTCTTCCAGTGTTGGTGTGAGTTCAAAGTCCGAAAAGTGGAACACATTGTGTGCCGGATCCCAGAATGAGATCAAGGCTCGTATGATGTCTCCTCTCGGGGGAATATTTAGCAGCCCCACTAGATCTCCCAAGTACAGCTTAACGGCATCTTGTCCTTGCTCGCCCAAATCGCTCCACCACCTATGCAAACTTAAGGGGACCTTGTTTATGATAGCTTCGGTTGTATTCTGACTCGTGCTCATTCTGCACATTTATTTAAGGTAATTTTTAGATGAAAGCGAAATTTTTATTTGCCCCAAAACTATCTTTTTCTGAGAAACGAAACGGGCCACAAGAATTGACTGGTCAAAAAAGGTGGTCGTTAAGGCAAAATTAAAACTTATTTTGAAATATATGGGAGTTGGACCCGTAAAAGGTTGCCTACGTATCTCACACCCGGTGAGAATCAAACTCGCGTAGTTCGGTCCGTCAAAACAACTATTTTTCTTTTATTGATTGTCAAAGAAAACACATTTTGTCAAGAAACCATTTTGTTGGCAAAGTCAACCTTCTGTCGTCTTTTATTGGCAAACTAAATTTATTGACTTGTCGGTAAAACACATTTTTGTATTTTTCTGAAAAAATATTTACTTCCCCATACTATTTCCTTTTGTGTTTTTTTTCGTTTTTCTTCGGTATTTAAAAGAACCCGGTCAGCATGCCAGTCTAACTAAATGCTCACAACAAATATGATATGGCAAGATGGTCTTTCATTTCAGGTTGCCTGTCCTAGACGGACCCAACCCCTGTGTTGAGTCCCCTAAGTCAGAGATGATGCAAATAAACGTCCTGAATCTAAGTTCAAAACCTGGGTATGTGTTCTAGACTGTGTACCCAAGCGGACAACTCGGATTGAGGAGGGGGCTACGTACCGGGGACCCGCGAGATCGTCCGACTTTGTAACTTATCCTGCCTCTTTTCTTATTTTTGGTATTGACACTAACAGAAAGGGGAGTCTCAACCAGTAAGCACATCCCCGGGGTAAGAAGAGACGGGTTTTCGGCACAGTTTTATATACAGTTCACGCAATATCAAAGCGGTAAACATATAACAGTTTGTATATACAGTGCAACTAATATCAAAGCGGTAGACATGTAGCACATCGATCAAACATGTAATAAAATCAGATATCGACAAAACAACAATTTAAATGAGCTCGAGTTCTTGGACCCCGAACCGAGGTTCGAAATGTTCCCCAGCAGAGTCACCAGAGCTGTCACACCTCCTTTTTCCGCACCCGCGAGGGCACAAGGGAGTTTTTCCGGTTAAAGGACAATCGAGACGGGATTAATTTATTTAATTCAGAGTCGCCACTTGGGAAAATAATGGTGTCCCAAGTCACCGGTTTAATCCCGACCCGAGGAAATTTATGACTCTGTAATACAGTCTGCGAAACTAGAAACCTGGATAAGGAATTCCGTTAACCCGGGAGAAGGTGTTAGGCACTCCCGGATTCCGTGGTTTTAGCACGGTCGCTCAATTGCAATTTTTGTTTCTATCTGATTCTTTTATATATTTTAACTACGCGCTTTTAATGCTCCGCTCTTATTTTTAGAAGAATTGCGACGTCACGAAAACACATTTCGAGTCACACCGCAACCAGTACGCCTGTGACTTTAATGTATTTCAGTTTCGCCGAGAGTAAGATTTGGGTCACATAAATGCGCACCCGTGTTTAGGAAAGTAATTTGCTTACAAATCGCGCCTAAAGAGTCTATGGTCCTTATTAACTTCGGGAAAAGACCGTGAAATTCACTAAACGGTCTTTCCAAGGCTAAGTTTTCATAACAACTGATTAGAGGGCCCCGCGATTGTGTATTTGCGTTTGGCGAGGCTCATCTCATTATTATTAAGGCCAATCCTAAGATGAACTATATTCTCTACTTGTTTTGTCTCTAACAACAAAGAAAAATGTTAAGTGTTTATCACTACCTACTAGTTTTATATTTTTGTTTTTATCATTGGGGCCATTCAATAGAGCCTTGACTCAAAATTAACCGCCAGAAGACAATTTCCTTTTTACTTTGCTCTTAAATTACTTAAATTTCAATTTGTATTCAAATTAGTTAAGCTAATTAGTTACCCGAAAAATTTGTTTTATTTAAGAAAAGAATATTGAACATGCTTCAGGTTTTAATCCAATCCAACTGATAATCAGTTTTCGTGTAAATGATCTAGATAATAGTAGATATACACGAACTAAAGTGTACTGATAGCAACGAAGTGATATATCAATTGTCCAGATTCCCTTTTTTAAGCAAACTATTGATAGAACGGGATTTACATACTTAATTAACTAATTGGACATTGAACACGATACTACTAATTCATCACCCTCGATCAAGCTACCATCATCATGACTCTGTTTACTTTCACACTGATTGTTAGTTATCATGCACTCTTAACCTGATCAAATTAACACCACTAACATAATTGAAATTTTTTCTTTTTAACATGTATTTCACTGATTCGTACACCCATTACATAGTACGTTTCCAGTAGACCACTTCTACTATGATAGCCTATGGAAATATAAAGTTCACATAGTTACAATCCATATAGTCTATTACATGCTCAAGTTCTCCTTAATGAGTATACATGTATCTAACTAAATTTCGATATGGATTAGAATGACATGATGATCAATAAGCTAAGCTTTATTTCTTCAATTCATGTTTACAGCTTCAGGCAGTAGTGAAATACCTAGAAATCAACACAGCAAGAGAATGGAGATCAGTTAAGCCGATGAAGCCAAGTGACAACAGACCAACAACAATAACCAACAGCAACAAACAACCAAACACTCAACAACCCAGGCAGTGGCAGTCACAGTCACAGCAGCACAGCAACAACAACAACACAAGAACAACAAGCAACCAAACGACCACTACAACCAATAGCAAAGCACAACCAAGTAGTAGCAAAAGAATGACAACAGGACTGCAGCAACCGCAACAAACGAAGCAGTAACCACCACAACCAATGAAACAGTAACTTCAGTCTATCCTTACTGTTCTCTCTCTATTTTTAGTTTCAATATCGTTTCTCCCCTGTTTTTTCTTAACTCCCAGCTCTCTCTATCTATATCTTTTGTATGTGTGTCTGTCTATGTAGGAATATCTCTGTCTCCCTCCCCTCCTGTGTGTCTCTTATACTTATAGTTAAAAGAACTCCTAAAAGCCAAAAAAATCAGAAACTCCCATCTGCCCATCCCTATCTCTGCTGAACCCATTAGATTCCCTAGGCAGACCCCACTCAGATTGTCTGGTATGGGACTTGTTATTAAACAAATCCCTGAAGGCAAGTATGGGGGACTGCTGTTAGCAGGTTCCACCAATATCTACTGTCCAGTAGATGTCATGTGCTTGGCACCCCTCTTTATTACCCTTAATCAATGCTGAACTGAACAAGACCATACCTAATCCTGATTAAGTCATTAGCAGTTATATCCAGAATATCCCTAATTCAAGATTAACAGAAGTCATTTATACTGTTATTGATTTACAACTCCAGGAGCTTAATAGTCATTTTGATGTTGTGAGTAGTAACTTGCTTCTTGGTATGGCTAGCTTGAATCCGGCTAACTCATTTGCTAATTTTAATGAGGAAAGAATAATGACATTGGCCAAGCATTATCTTGATGAGTTTGGTAAATTGAAGCTTCGAGATCTTAGTCGACAACTTGACACTTTCATATGGCATATGCAACATGGTGACCCTAGGTTCACGAATCATATTCTTACACAAAAACTGATACTAACTAACATGAATCAACAGAAGTAAGAGCAAATCCGAAAACATTTGATCCAAAGTCGAAAGAAGAGGGTAGAACATGAACGAAACTAAGTCAGAAATAAGAAGGGATCAAAACAAAAGAAAACCTACCAGCAATTGGGACTGGTTTCGAACCTTCAACGCTTTTGGACTTGGGCCGAATCGGACTCGATCCTTTGAGGTTGAATAGAGTTTAATTGAAGTGTTCTCAATTGAGAACACCTCAATTAAATTCTATTGGACCCCAATACTTCAATTAAGCCGATGTATTTCAATTTTCCAATTTTTAGGGTTCTTGAAAGCTTGATTTGGGGCTTGGTGCTTTTGGGTTTGATTCGAACGAAACCAGGGTTGGTAGGGGCATGAGGGAGGTCACCCTAGTGTTCGAGGTGATTTTGGAGTGATTTGGCGTAGCTTTGGTTTCAACTCGAATCTTCGATTGAAGATTCGAGTCACTCGGGAATGATTCGAGGTTGAAGGACCACGAATTCGTGTAGAGGGGGTTTGGGCGGGGCTATGGTGTTAATTGGGTGGCCATTGGCCTACCGGAACCGCCGTGAGGCGATTTCCGGCAGGCGGCGCAACGGTGGTGGACGACGGAGCGAGGTCCGGTCTCTGAAGACCTTTGGGAGATGAAAAGAGAGGGGGGGTTCTGGGGTGAGAGATGAGGGTCTTGGGTGTGTTTGGTATGTTTAAAATTAATGCTTTAATCTCGGCCGTTGGATGATGAGAATCCAACGGCCAAGATCAAACGATTGGGGCGGTTGATGAGATCCGTCGGATCAACGCTGATCGACGGCTTGGATCTCTTCACTTATAAACCAAACGGTGTCGTTTGGTTAAGTCACGGCCTGGGTGTATTTGGGTATTTATCGATTAATCTGGGCCGTTGGATAATAAAATCCAACGGTCCAGATCAAACGTTACATTAGCCGATGCTTGGGCGAGTATTTTGGGCTGGGTGTTGAATTAATATGGGCCTGGTGTATGGAATTGGGTTTTGGCCCAATCATATCTCTTAAAACTAGACTCCATGATGTATTACATATATATATATATATATATATATATATATATATATATATATATATATATATATATATATATATATATATATATATAATTATCCTACATAACTACATATCACCTAAAAATGTAAATCACATAATTTCGATATCAAACACTAAAAATGCAAAACCTAATATATATTTTTTTGTATTTTACTAATTTCAATAAATAAACACGCACACAAAAATGCAAATTTAAGAAAAAGAAAAAAAAAATAACACAAAATCACAAAAATCATGCCCAGCACGAAACTATTTTTATTTTGAATTTTCTGGGAGTACTTCTCAGGTAAGGCAAAAATCACGTGCTCACAATATGCATACCATCTCATTAATCGCTTACCATCTGCTGCTATTGATGGCAAGACACCATTTGAAAAATGGTATGGAAAGCTTGTTGTGGATTGACTCTTTGCACGTGTTTAGCTCAACTGCATGTTATCATGTGACATAGTCAAAATTGGATTCAAGGGCAAAAAAGGCTATTTTTATGGGCATTGCTTCTAGAGTCAAAGGATACCGCTTATGGTGTCCTATGGAAAAGAAAGTAATATTTAGTAGGGATGTTACCTTCGATGAATTTGCTATGGTAAACAAGGTAATAAATATAGATACCAAACAAGATGATGGTGTTTCTAAGCAGGCGGTGTTTGAGGGAAAATTTATTTTTCCTACACAAGAAGCAGATGAGGAAACAAATGAAGATTATCCCCGAGAAGGAGAGCCAGTAGAGGAGATTCCAACTCAGGAACCTCAACAACAACTTGAATCAATAGCAACCAGTAGGCCAAAAAGGATAATAACGAAACCGGTTCGTCTCATAGAGACAGTTGCTTGTGCAATCGTAATTGCAGCTGATTAAGTTCCGACCACTTATAAAGTTGCAGTCCAAAGTTCAGAAGAAGATAAGTGGAGGATTGCCATGAATGATGAATTACAGTCCCATCATCATAATCATACATGGAGATTGGCCAATCTCCCGAAGAGAAAGAAAGCAATTGGGTGCAAATGAGTATTTGGAAAGAAAGAAGGATTTCCTAACCAAGAAGATGTTCGCTACAAAGCAAGATTGGTGGCCAAAGGATATGCTCAAAAAGAGGGAATTGATTACAATGAAGTGTTTTCTCCAGATTTAAAATATCCCTCCATTAGAATTATGTTGGCTTTGGTAGCACAGTTGGATTTGGAACTAGTTCAGATGGATGTAAAAACTGCATTTTTACTTGGAAACTTGGAGGAAGAAATCTATATGACTCAGCTAGAAAGATTCAAAGTTGTTGGAAAAGAAAATATGGTGTGCAAACTTGAAAAATTATTGTACATGTTGAAACAATCTTCTAGACAACGGTACAAGCGATTTGACAAGTTTATGTTGCAGCATGGTACAAAAGAAGCAAATACGATCATTGTGTGTATTTGCGTACGCTTAAAGATGGTTCCTTTATATATCTTCTACTATATGTTGATGATATGTTGATAGCTTCCAAGAATTCAAAAGAAATTGATAAGTTGAAGATTCAACTGAAGAAGGAGTTCGAGATGAAGGATTTGTGTGAGCCAAAGAAAATTCTTGGCATGAAGATAATAAGATATAGACGTTCAAAGAAACTATTTTTATCTCAGAAAGAATATTTAAAGAGAGTACTACAACGTTTTGTCAAAGCTGACAAGACTAAGCCAGTTAGTACTCCACTTGCTCCCCATTTTAAGCTAAGTACTACTATGTCACCAAAGGATGAAGCTGAATGAGAGTATACGTCAAAGGTACCATACGCAAATGATGTTGGTAGCTTGATGTATGCAATGGTCTGTACGAGACCTGACATTTCACAAGTTATTGGAGTTATTAGAAAATATATGCATAATCCAGGGAAGGAGAATTGACAAGCTGTGAAGTAGATTCTACGGTATATTCATAATACTGTAGATGTTGGGTTAGTTTTTGAGCAGGAAGACAATCAGTCTGTAGTTGGATATTGTGACTCCGATTTTGCGGGTGATATGGACAAACGAAGATCAACTACTGGTTATGTATTTACTTTTGCAAAGGCACCAGTTAGTTGGAAGTCTACTTTGCAGTCAACAGTTGCTTTGTCTACAACAGAGGCAGAGTACATAGCTATTACAGAGGCTGTGAAGGAGGCAATTTGACTTCAGGGATTGCTAAAGGAGCTTGGTTTTGAACAAAAAGATATCACAATTTTTTGTGATAGTTAAAGTGTTATTCAATTAGTGAAGAACCAAGTTTATCTTGAAAGGACGAAGCACATTGATGTTCGGTATTATTTTGTACGAGAAATCATAGAAGAATGTGGAGTCACGGTGAAGAAAATTCATACTATAGAGAATCATGTTGTTATGCTGACAAAAGTGGTGAGTACGGTTAAGTTTCAACATTGTTTGGATTTGGTCAACATTATTGAACATTGAAGATTGAAGATGAAGACACAACTAAAATTTGTTACCGAGAAAAAATTAAAGATGTGGAATTTTGCCAAGGTGGAGATTTGTTAAAGTTTGGCAAAACTCCCCATCGATGGGAGACTTAAGTTTGGGGGAATATTTTCCTATAAAAGGAGGCCTAATGTTTAAGATTTAAACACACCTCTCATTTGTCTTCTTATCTTGTGTCCGAGGTGTAGGCAAAATTAGCCGAACCTCGTAAATTCTGGTGTTCTATTTATTGTTGTTTTATTGTCTTATTTGTTATTTGGTGGCTGCCATAATTTTTGGTATAGTAGTTGTGACTCATTCACACTATATATATTTGGCTTCCGCAACATTTTGAACACCCTTAATATAATTCAAAAATGTAGTTTAGTGATCAAGTGAGAGTTGTTGAAAAAACAAAAAAAAAGACAGCAAATACAGATGGAAATTCTCTTTCTTATTCCTCATATGAAATCAAATAATTTACTATACATTTTACTATAACTTATAAATTTACTAGCACTAATTGAGAGAACATTCAAGAGGAAATCCTTGAGGGAAGCGTTTAGTATCGGTGCAATAATTATAAATCATGTAATTACTTTGCACCCATTTAATCCTAGATTGACCTGTGCTGTCCAATGATTCATTCAGCCAAGAATTTTCTGTGGAGTTGTTGGAGATGCAGGAAGAAGAAGAAGTTGAAGACCATACACAAGCTTGGGCATTAAAATTTCTATAGGAAGCTATAAATGGGGCTTTGGTCCAATCAGTCTTAACTAATCCTCCTCTTGTTGCCCAATCATCTGCATTCCATAAACTTGAGTATATCCACATTGGTTGCTTCTTTAGATAAGGTATCCCACTTGCTTCTAAATTCTTGAATTGCCTAATTGGTGTCCCATCTACTGAAAAGCTGATTTATTTTAATAAATTAGAAAAAAGATTAGTAATTAGTAATCATCATATATGTAGAAATTGAAGAGAAAACATACTTAAAGTAATTTCTTTTGTATTAATGCAACTACCCACCTAAAGGAGACTTTTAATTTTTATTTTTTAGAATTTAAATGGCACGCGGTATTTGTGAAAATTAAATGAAACAAAAAGTGATAAATGTCTTAACCATAAGTTAAATGGGATAACATATTCTAGTTAAGGTCATAAGTATGGCACTTTACATAATTATTTTCTCTTATATATTTTTTCTCTACTAATTCATACTCCCTCCCTCTGTCCGTATTTATGTGTTGACGTCGGAATTTCGAGAGTCAAACAATTTTGTCTTTGACCCCATTTTTTTATATGTCTTTCAAAATTAAGAAGTTCGATTGACGTCAAAATTAGAACTATGACACAAACTGAAAAGAGCGAGTTCTTTATTTTGAAATCATTAACAACAATTATGCCTCAGTACCGATATGATTTAGAGGCGATCAGAGAACAAATGGAAGATAAAGAGCGTGAATCAAAGAAAAAAAAATGGGATGAGGAAAGGCTATTTTTTTAAGCTCAATTCACATCGGCATCATCATTAATAACCTAAAAGTGCAAGTGTAGTAGTAGTAGCAAGAATAATAATAAATTCTTTACCAAGTCAAAAACTTATTCTCAAGTATTGTCTATATGACTTCCACTATGTCCTATCTTTAGCTAAGTCTGTATTGATTCTAAGAATTTGCCGTAGGTCTTTCGAAACAACTTTATTCCATATGATTTATTCTTCTGAAATAAGTTAAAGTTAAAATTTTGGTTAGCTTATGCAGTTCCGTTAAATCCCAAAAAAATCATTGAAAATAATATTTTTGCTTAATTTTGAATAATCAAGAAAGGTAAGTTTTTTTAGGTGAAAGAAAGAACGTCTAATCACTCAGAATTACGAGAAATCTTTGATTATTAATAACCATAAGTCTATTGACTATTAACAATATGTAAGAAATGTAACTAAATAAATATCACAAGTAAACATGTTAAAAACATATACACGTATAATACATAATAAACAAAGTACGTGTATGTGTGAGAGAGAGACGCTTACATGATGCTCTGAGGATTCCAAAGAATAGAATAAGTATGAAAGTCCTTAGTAGGGTCGAACCAAAGATAAAACTGCTGCTCTTTATTTCCCTTCCCTTGTGTGAATACATTTGTATGAAGAATATAAGGGTCTCCACTTAGATTCCCAAGAAATTCAAAATCAATCTCGTCATGACTTGAGCCTATTGAAGATAACTGCATTTTATTCACACCATTAAAACTCAACATGAACAAAACATCTAAAACTTACCATAACCATTTAACAATAATTGCTCCATAGTAAAAAAGTATAACTTACATAATATGTAGTAACGGTGCCAGCAGAATTACCAGGGACAAGTTTGATTTTCAAATCAATCTTTCCAAACAAATACTGATTTTTTGATCGAAAACCAGAGCCAGAAGTTTTATCGAGGGAAAGGGTGAGAAGTTGTCCGTTTTCGAGTATTTTAGCTCGGCCATCACCCCATGTAATATCAAAATCTTGGTTGAAATTTCCAGCCAAAGCTACCACCAAGAACATCATCAGAAACAAGAAAGATTTCATCATGTTGTAAAATATTTATATATTTTGTGACTTGTGAATATGTTTCTAGGAAGTATTTTGTGTTTTTGAATTGCATGGATGCGATTAGCCTTTATATAGTTGTAGGGACTGAGAGATATATATGAGGTGGGGACTGGTTCGGGCGTGGGTTTGGTTTCCTTTTTTATGTTTGATTTTGGCCCCTAACAGCAACAGAATACTACGGTTTTTTGCTAAGAGAACTTACATTATGTAACTCTGGTAAAAATCCACGCGCTCATTGCCGCTGTAGTATACAATTTTTTTACTGGGTGCGTAGGAGAGAGATCACTGGACCTCGTTAACTTCGGCAAAAATTCTGAATATGTAAGTGTATATATATTAAAAATGGTCATATATTTTGCTTGGAATCCTTAAGATCAAAAGTCCGAGAGGACATTGATTGAGCAGTTTGCTCATGTGCCCCGTAAAATCCAAATCCTGGGTCCACCTCTACCTACATATATAACTTAAATCATCCAATTATAGTTGGTTTTACTCATTCACCATAGCTGTGTCTGCTAGTATCGAGGATAAAAAAGAAAAAGAGATTACTACATAATGAATCATATTTTATAGTTTCTTGATTTCAATATATGATAATTAGCATTCCAATAAAGACCTTTACAAGCGACATCCATGTAGATAATTTTTCATATCCAACTAGAATCTATTTGTTAATGTTTAATGAAGCTTTACATTAAGGATTGAAGTTGACATCTTGCTATTCAGATCTTATCTCTACGCAAGAGTTACTTATCTGTTAACATTACAAAGATGAGCTTGATTGAATCGCATGTCATCATTATCTTTTTTACATTATGATACAAATATTACAAGTGAATCGCTTACGTGACGACATGATTTTTTTTGTGCATGTATATATACATTATGCAAAATTTTCTAATGAACATTAAAAGAAAATATTGGATGGTTGAAGTGGATGGGAAGAACGCATGCACGCTTATGAGTTAAGTAGATATTTTAAGTTGACTAGGATTTGAAGAAATAAAGGGAATATATGGGACCTTTTAGACAGCTAATATTGCTATAATGTTGATAGTTACCAATTTTCTGTTGCATGTATGGAACCATAAATTAAAAATGTCGCGTTTAGTATTTTTCCTATATAGTGGATGAGTGTGCAGGGAGAATTAGATGGTTGGCAGACTTTCCTCTTCCACAGCTGTCTGATGTATACAATTATTTAGTAAATATATATTATTTGAACTCTTTAGAAGATTCCATTTACATCAATTTAGGATTTTTATTAAAAAGGAGAAGAAAATATATGTCATTTTTTGTGGAAGAATAAATAAAGACTAAGATTTTTTTTTTCTCTTGATCTTATCGTTCCCCCCCCCCCCCCCCACCCTTCCCTAATTGGTTAAGTATGATACTGGAATAATTCAACCACAAATTTGTGACTACCTCACACCAAGTGGAGCCGAGGCAGACCTAAGATTTAAAGGTAGTGGGTGCACTGTAATAGTATCTTAACAGTATTTATAGGCAGTAGGGTCACGACGGAAATAATTACTCGATGGCTTTAGGGGGACTAATAACTGGTGGTTGCATGTGGGCTTTGAAAATTAAGGAAGAAATTTTTTTTTTGTATGGAGAGATAATTGGAGAAGAAGCTTTTGATGTAGAGATTTAACTAAAAGTAAAAGGGTAGGTCCATTGAAAAAACTAAATCAAATACACTAAAAGAATACTGCATCTTTCAACGACTTTTCAGATGTATCATTAAGTATAATTTTTAAAATCTTTGAAATTCTCTCAAAGAGAGAGGAAATAGGCCGGTTGAAATTCTCTCAAAAACCAACTACAATATTTATAGAAAAGAAGCCAACTACTCCAAAACCAACTCTTCTATCCAATCTTTGTAACTGAGGGTGCAACATAATATATTTATAGGAATATTAACTTATATATATAAAATATATATACAATACTTTTACCGTGGCCAACGAGTGCCCGTGCCCCCACCCCAAGCGTAAGTCCGCCCCTGAAGTGGAGGCTCGATTTAATTGTAATTGCTATACAACAGGTTCATAGGCAATTTCAGGGTACTTTACTAATTGTGTGTGGGTTTTGTGCCACAGTTGCAACTCTTTTCCCTTCATATCGAAAAGTATAGTTACTTATAGTTCTACATCGAATTTCTGTTGTAAATATCTTAGGGTATAAAACGAAAATGAGTTCAGATTAATTGATCCTCTTGAAGCTGATTATATTATGATTTTCTGCTCTCTTTCAGTTGTTATTACTGATAATATTAAGTTATTAACCTCCCTGTCAACATCTAACTTTTTCTACACAAGGTTGGAAACTTGGTGCACCAACATTATATTGGACACTTTCAACAATCTTAGAAAATAGTTTAATTTCTTCTTCTGTTTTAAGAGACAAATATTAACTCGTCTTCGCTAACTACTTTGATGCCCACCTAATTTAGATTCTCACAATTTTACGTTAATTCCTTCTTTGATTACCAAGAGTTATTATAATTTGTTTTTAATTATAAGTAACTCGACATCTTGAAATTTTTTGGACGGTATAGTAATATTACTCCATCGTTTCCAGTTTATGTGAACCTATGTTCTCTTTGATCCGTTTATAAAAAGAATGATCACTTTCAAAATTTAGAAACAATTTAGTTCAAATTTTTTTATTCTACTTAGAATTTTTTTATAACCACACAAATACTTTAAACCCCTTTTGACATGTTTAGAATCACAAATAAAATTAATCTTTATTTTTTTTAAACTCCGTACACAATTAAATATGTTCCATAAATTGGAACGGAAAGAAATAGTATTGTACATGGCGTAAAACCTAAAATCTTTTCGTAATAGGGAAAAGAAAAGAATTTGAATTGGCTTCCCCTTTTTAGCACATCCATCCTTTCCCAATCCAGCTGGAAACAACCATGCAAATTCCTGTATAAAGGTGAATAAAGATTTTTCCCTCTCTTTACTACATTCTAAGTCTTTTGGCTCCCCTTTCTAACAATTGGATCTATTTGGTAGGAATTGAGGGAAGGTGAAAGTAAATTCCTATCTAATGACTTCCTTTAACAATTTCATTCAAAGGAAAATTTCACTTTGACCCTTTAGATACTTGATATTTAGAAGAAGATTCCTTAAATTTTAGCCCCTGTTTGGTCATACATTTTTCCAAATTTAATTTGAAATTTATTTTCAAATTCCATGTTTAACTATAAATTTGACCCACATTTTGATCAAAACTCAAATCACATATTTGAAATCTCAAATTCAGCTAATAAACTGAAGGCCAAATTATGACCATTGTATTTTTTCCAAATTCTCAATATTACCCTAAACTTTTTTATTTTATAAAAAAAACCCACATTTATGAAGGTAAATTGCTAAAATATGCTAATACTTATTTGAATTTTCTGCAGATTATTCGTATAATGTAGGATAAATTATATTACAAAATAGTTAGTTACAATCATTTTTTATGGACCGATGGATCTTGTAATATTACTGCAGTTTGACGAATTGTAATAGCAGTAATTGTGTTAGTTATTATTTATGTTCAGCAATATGGTTTGTGATAATGATAATGAATGTTATTGATGAAGATTATGTATATACAAGATATCAAGTTTATTTGCATGGTACTGTTAGGTATTTTTTATAGTTTTTAGAACTTGTGGGTATAAGTTAGCCCCCATATTTTTTCAAATAAAAAGTGAAATATGTTCTGAAATAACATGTCCAAACACATTTTTATCTTCAGATTAAACTTCACTCAAATCAAATTTTTCAAAATAAATTTGAGATATATGGCCAAACGCTAGCTTAATGAATTACAGAGAAATACTCTTATATGTGGGCTCAAGTTCTGAACTTTGAAGTTTATTTCACAAGCATTCTTTAAGAGATCAAGTTGGAAAGATGGTCCACTAGATTATTGTTGTTGCTATACATTTACGAGTTTATAAATCTTTTGTTTCAAGTAAAAAAAAAAAAGAAGAGAAATTAATGAAGTCAAAATGTTCATATATGTAACCAAATCTTTTTGATTTATTTTCAAAAATCATTTGAGAAAAATATTAGATCTTTGTTTCAACGATGAAAAATAGTATTACTTTTCTTAGAGATACCTACAAAGAATCAAGATTCAAAATAAGGAGCGAAGCGGAAACAAAGAAAAGAAGATCAATGCTGATTACGAAAATTCGGAACGGTGGTGCTCCCATATGACTAAATACCACCTCCATACCTTTTGTAAGGAGATAAAAAGAAAAAGCAATTAAAACTCTTTAACGGTCTTAATAGTAATTTTCAGATTAAAAATAATTTAGCATCCACGATTGGAAAATTTTAGATCCGCCACTATCTATAATACATGTTATTGAGCATTGTTGTTCGATTATCTTGAGGATTGTTAACATCGATGTCATTACAGCCCATCGAGTCTTACATCCAATAAGATTGTCTTTACTCTTATTGTTATCTTGTTTCATTCTTAATTTACATTATTTATATCTTTGCTCAAAATTTTGGATTGCAAAAGGCCTTAAAGATATAAATTTAATTTTTTCTTTCTAAAATTAGTTTTTGGGTTAAATAGTTTGGCACCCACCGCGGACCCCAACAAATTAAGCATTCGATCTGAAATTCTACTTCCTAGTCTATTTTTTTTCGATAATCTCACTTTATTAATTATCTGTTTAAGGGAACACACTATGTTTGGAGTCAATGATCAGCACAACTTCGATGCTCGCGTGATCAAATAGAGGGATAAAACACAGACTTCGGATGATCATTCAACCAGATCCTCTCCATTATCATCCCGTGCCCAGAATGATTCCCCATCAAGATCCACTAGTGGCCATCCTAACGAGCATGGTTTAATAGAAACGACGAAACATTTTATAGCGGAACAACAAAAGTTAAATGCTAAACTCGAGGAAGCATTGTTGGCCCTAACAAGCGGAGCGATGGTTATAACTCCTACTCCACAACTGAGAACTAATGATGCTGATGAGACTCTGATAATAGGTGAATTTTACTATATTCATGCCCCAAATAACCACCTTCTTAAGTTATTTTGATAATATATATGATGACAAAATGCTCTTATTAGTGTTTTTCATGAATTGTAGGTACAAAATGGTCAAGGAAGGCTAAGGAGCAATTTTTGAGTCAAAAGTAGAAGAAAAATGCTATATATGCAAAATCCCATGGAAGCCACGCTTGCACAGTCCTGAAGATTCATAATTGTTGTTTGACCGCGGTTCTACCGCGACAGAACTGCGGTGGATGAGGGCTGCTGAAGTTTTTGAGATTCAGAAGGGTGATTTAGCCGCGGTTCTACCGCGACCGCGACAGAACCGCGGTGGAAGGCGTAAAAGTGAGGGACCAAAGTGTAAAAACGGGATTTTTAAGACCTAAAGATTTTTGCTGGAAACAACCATGCAAATTTCCTATAAAGGTGAATAAAGATTTTTCCCTCTCTTTAGGACATTCTAGGTCTTTTGGCTCCTTTCTAACAATTGGATCTATTTGGTAGGAATTGAGGGAAGGGGAAAGTAGATTCCTATCTAATGACTTCCTTTTACTATTTCATTCAAAGGAAAATTTCACTCAGACCCTTTAGATACTTGATATTTAGAAGAAGATTCCCCAAATCTTAATGAATTGCAGATAAATCCTCTTATGTGTGGGGTCAAGTTCGGAACTTTGAAGTTTATTTCACAAGCATTCTTTAAGAAGTCAAGTTGGAAAGTATGGAAAGAAGGCACAATATTTTCAATTTTATATTTACAAGTTTATAAAACTTTTGTTTCAAGTAAAAAGAGAAATTGATGAAGTCATCAAAATGTTCATATATGTAACAAAATCTTTTTGATCTTTTTTTTCTTCAAAAATCTTTGGAGAAAAATATTGCTAAATTTTAGTTTCAATGATTAAAAATAACATTACTTTTCTTAGAGATACCTACAAATAAACAAGAGTCAAAATTAGGAGCAAGGCAGAAAGAAGACAGGAAGATCGACGCTGATTTTGAATAGTCAATGAAGGAAAGAAGATCACCTGCTGATTATGTATTGGTAAAATTCACCTTCTTCACGTGGCGTACTAAAATAGTAACACATGACAAATAAGGCTCCAGAATAGAGATAAGAACGAAAGGATTCTGGTGTTTGCAATAAATTTTCAAGATGTAAAAAGTAAACTGCATTAAGTGGCGGGGGCACATAGAGAGTTGTGTGTGCTTAAGTACCCGGGGCACATAGAGAGTTGTGTGTGCTTAAGTACCCATTAACTTTGACCATATTAATAAACTTATATAGGCAACATTATAAATATTTAGATAACTATTGAGTGAGCACCTATAAGCAAATTTATTTTTCCTCTTTTTTTAAAGTTTTTATCGGCGATCATTCATAACTTTAAAATCATGAATCCGCCACTAACTGCAATCGCAATATAAGAGAAAAATATTGTTACTAATCAACTGTGAATACAATTTTGTTTCTCCCTTGATTCTTCTCTCCTGTCTATCTTTGTTATTTGAGGGTTGAAGCAGCGTATTTCTCGAATGTAGGTTGATGTCCCCGAATGTAGGATGATCTAGACCTCATGGGGATGTATTTGATTTCCATCTTCGTGAACTATTTGATTTCAAGAAGTATCTCATCATATATATTTTGATCTCTTTGTGAATATCCGAAGAGTTTATAAGATTTTTTTAGACACCTCTTTAAGGGAATATGTATCCCTTTATATAGGTGTGAGTTAGTATTTCGGGTAAAGTAATCTCTAGGCAACCCTAATAGTGTAATGGCATGATCAGTCGTTGTGAGCTCTAGAGTGTCATTCGGCTGTTTGAGGCCATGAATAGCTTCTCTTCAGGTATCATGACTCGTACGCGTGGTCGGAATTGAATTTCGGAAAGTTCGGAGTTGATTTGGAAAGAAAATTCGTATTTGGGATGCTTTAAGTTGGAAGAATTGACTGAGGATAGATTTTGTGTAAACAACCTAGGAATCGAGTGTATAAATTTTCAGCAAGTTTGTATGATAATCCGTATGTTCGGATTGGGTTTTGGATGACACGGGAACTGTTTCGGCGCCTATTGTGGAAGTTAGGATTTTAAAAGAATTTCATAAATTTGGGTTAAATTGCATTTCAATGTTATCAATGTGTGTTTGGGATTCCAAGTCTGGGCATAGCTCTGTATGATAATTCTGGTATTAGAAGTATATCCGGAAGTGGATTCGAAATTCTTTAGGTCATTTTAGAGTCATTTGGCTAAAGTTAGAAATTTGCAAGTTTTTAAGAAGTTTGACCGGAAGTCAACTTTTTGATATCGGTATCGGATTCAGATTCTGGAAGTTGTAGTAGGTCTGTAATGTCGAATGTGATTTGTTTGCAAATTTTGAGGTCAACCGGACGTGATTTGATAGATTTCAGCATCAAATGTAAAGTTTGAAGTTCTAAGTTCATTAAGTTTTAATTGGAGTGCGATTCATGGTTTGAGCGTTGTTTGATATGATTTGAGGCCTCGAGAAGATCCGCATTATGTTGTGGGACTATTTTATGTCATTGGATGGGTCCTAGGGGCCTCGAGTGTGTTCGAGGAAAGTTTCGATTGTGTGATTGGAAGATCAAATGAAAACATTGGTTGAGGATCACTATGCCCACAAACTTGAGAGTATGGAAAGAAGTCAAGAGGAGTCCGACTTCGAGGAAGAAAGTGAGTTTTACTTTAAGGAATCAAGAATCCAATATCCGCCAACCGGCTCCATACTTGTTTGTGATGTTGAGAAAAATATGGAATTAGAGTCAACTGTTGTGACTAAAGATATGGTTGAGATTGACTCTAGTCCGGGGAAAAAAGAGAATGTCAAAATCCGGAAAGAATTGCAATTTGGAGGTTTGATGTCGCATTCCAAGCATTTTTCAACATTGCATTTGTATGGCGATATGGGAATTGAACTACACGAGTCAATAAGGGATTGCGGGGAGGAAAGACAAGGGCCATATATCTTACACTTTGATGGAACAAGCAAGCAAAATGACACTCCTCACATTAAAGCCAAGAAATGCAAAATGAAGAAATAAAAGTTTTGCTTGATCATCAACTTACCACTCCCCACTGCTCATGGTCACAAGCTTGATTTCAAGTTGGATGCATAATTCATATCGTCAAAGTGACGAGAAAATTTGTTACGTGATTGGCGTCATGCCACGACGTTAAATACTGCGCTTGGTGGGAGGCACCCATCGTTTTTCAATTATTTTTTTGGTCATTTTTGAAAAGTTCTTTTTTAGAATAGCATAGTATGTTACTTATGACTAATCGGCCAAGTTTCATATTTATTGGAGTCGGATTGAGGAGTTTGAGGTGTTGGAGTGCAGAAACATTGTTACGCCCCGCAATATTATGTCGATATTTTATCCCCCAATATTATATTATGATGTTATGCTTCGCAGTATTAAACTACTACGATGTAACACCCTGTAGTATTTTAAGTTGAATTTGTCGTAAGGCAATTGATATCAATCCAAGAAAAAAATTATTTGGAGATTAAAAGTATTATGCTATTTTACAAGTGATGAAGAAAATAAATTTTCGTCTAAATTTGGCACTTTGAGATAAAATACTGTCAAATCTATAATACCCAATATTTATAGACTAGTACCATAGAAGGTATCACATTTTCATAACTGTGAGGTGTATAAGGTGTGTTAAAAGTGAATAATATTTTAAGTAATTTAAGATATTTCGTAATTATGCAGGTAATTGGTTAAAATATCATGTAACAGGATATTACCTGATTAATTAATTGATCATTGGATAAAGTTTAAATCCCCACCCACCTCACCAGAGGCGGATTTACCTCAACACAAGCAGTGTCACGTGATACCGCTTCGCCGAAAATCTTTACTAATTATTTGTATATAATTCAAATAAAAAATAAGAAAACACTAAAATGAAATAAAGTGACACCACATGGTACGAAGAGTTTTGTTGCAAAACTGGTCAGAGGCGGAAGAACTCTCTGTGAGGTCGCGAGTTTGAACTACCATAGCAATATTTTTTATAGTATGTTTTAATTTAATTGCGGAATTTAGTGGATCTTAAGTTATAACAAAGAGACCAGCACATTACAATTTTTAAATTGGAGGAACGCTGCTACTTCTTATTTAAGTTGTGTTTTTATTGTTTGTTTTTTTAAATATTATATTATATTACTTTATTTATTTTTCACGTTTAATGGTGACTGTTTGACCTAAAAGCTATCGATTGCTTTATAAGTTAGGGACAATCAAAGATTATGAAAAGGTAAATCATAATCAACGATAATAAACACAAGGATAGATCTATAGTTCGTATATTATTTATTCTAACGAGATTGTAACGAGACTAAGTGGATTATCGATACAAATCATTAAGAGAGAAATGATAGAGAGAGAATGATAGTCAGAAGTTGTATTATTAATGAAAATAACACCTGCTTACAAATGAGGGAGGCCTTTCCTTATATAGAAGGAAGGCTCCCTCGTCAAAATATCATTTATTCTAGGACCACTGTCGTTTCAGAAATATAAACGGGCGGAGGGGACGGAGTACTCATACGGGCGAGTTTGGCAGTACGCCTTTATTGTTAAAGGCGTACCCCCTTTCGTTGTATGGGCATGAAGGGAGGTATGTTTGGCTTTAGTGGCCGTGAAAGGAGACGTACTCGACTTTTATCACTCGCGTCCGATTCAACCCCATACAGTTAGTCCCTCCGCCTGTTGGAGATGTATTCGATATATATCTGCAATGGGCGGAAAAGATCGACTCGTCTTGGAGCTATCTGTATATATACACGTGGCTTATTTTTTGAACCGTCGTTTGCTAACGGCGTGCGTCATGATTACAACTGCTCCTGAAGCAGGCCCGGAGATGAGTTGACGCTTCGGTTTCCCGCCTCCTTTTCTGACACCAACCTCTTCGAATTCCGTAAACTGGCCCGCTATAAATAGGAAGGGATTTCAATTTTTTCCATTCTTCGAATCCCTACAAAAAGTTCTTTGCACTTTTGTTATTTTTTATAGCGACTTTTAACAACTTTTCATTTTGAGTTTCGGAGCTTGTTGACGTACTTTAAACTTGATCAAAGGCTAATAATGGCTAAAGGTAGTCATCATCGTGGGACAAACGGGGATGAGGCCACTTCTAGGGTCCCTCTACCTTCGGAAGGTGGGAAGAAATCCTGCAAGCCCCTCGTTCCTCTTTTTGTAGATAACGTACTTCCACATGAACTATACGTTCGGAGGGACTTTCCCTCGGAGGGTGCCGCCCTGGCATATGATAGGTCTAAATTTACCGAGTCTCATTTGGATGATCTCCGTGTTTCTTGTCAGATTTTGGAGACGATAGTCATGCAAATGGCCGACGCGGATTTTGCCAATGTACATAGAACGGAAAGATGATGAAGAAGCAGGATAGCTTAGCTGAGGCGGTTTATTCACATAGTAAGGCACTCAAAAGCCTTGCTAGGGAGCACAGGAAGCTGAGGAAGGCCAAGGCCTCGACAGAGTCGGTTGCTGCTATTAAGGAGCATGTGGACAAACTGGTAGCTGACCAGTTGCCCCTTGATCTCCTATTTGGTGAGCCATCCATAGAGCCACAGCCGGAGCAGCCGCAGGGGGAGCTTAGGCCACGCAAGAAGAGGAAGATCCCCAACACTGAAGGAGTGGTCATCAGAGTAGCACCTGAGCAGCATAAGGGATCCCCTAGTGCACCCACAGCAGGACCCACAACAGCAGATGAGCCTCCTCCAGAGCAGGCACCTGTCCCAGCAGCACCACAGCAGGTTGGGGACCAGTCTGAGGTCCCTACCACTACATCGGATGAGGGAGCCAGTCAGAGCCACCATGTTGATCAAGCTTGAGGGCCCATCTATATCCTTTCTCTTTGAGCTTTATTTGATAGTTAGCATTGGGGACAATGCTAGCTTTTATTCGTGGGGGTGTGCCCTACTGTTTTTGATTTTTGGGTTGTATATATTTGACTACTTTTAGCACATTCGTAGACGTAGTATTTGTATATATTTTAACACTTTGATCTACTTTAGTTTCATTTTGATTGTATATATGGATCCATCTTTGTTCATAGTTCATTTGCTTTTTCATCTTTTGGTTGTTCTTGTAGAATCATTAGTTTTTGTTTTAAAGCTTTCAATAAACCCTTGGTTTTCTTAATGCCACGGTTCTTTCCAAGGGTAAAGTGTTGTGTGAACCGGGTGGCTCTTCCCTATGATAGATAGCGGGACAACTTTCTTAAGGGTTGAGTCAGTTTTTTTTTTCTTTTTTCATTCTTGTTTTTCAAACTTTTTTCTTCACTTGGGCCTAGCACATTTGTCTCTGATCTTATGGTCAAAGACATCAAGTTGTGTCTAGTTTGGTGAAAGTTGTGGCCTTGAGTCTTGGGTTGATCGAACAACCATCGATTGGTCATATGGACCAAAGTGTGCTCGAATCTATTCTGAGGTTGTTGTGGGCCTTCGACTCCATTTCTTGGTGATCTCTGAGTGTAAGTGTGGTGAGAAAGTAGAATTGTTAGCCCAAGCACCGTACCGATGATCTAGAACTTGCCCCAAATGTTTGTTGAGGCGAAATCCTAGGTGAAACTTGACTTGAGAAGTAAATGTAGGCCACCTTTGATCCAAATGAACATATCATGAATCACTCCTTCCAACCTACCAATAAATGAATCCCTAGTCACCCCTTTTGAGCCTAAAACCTTATTTCTTCATAAACCAAAGTGCAAGCCTATACCCAATTTAGACATTCTCTTGCCACCCAAAGACCTTCCCTTAAAGTGATTGCAAAAGCATAAGTTTGGGGGAGGAAAGACAAGATACGAACAAGGAAGACACCAAAGTGGCAAAAAGGCACAAATGCAATAAGAAAAGGAAAAGGCATGAAGAAAAAGGAAACGAAGAGAAAAACAAGCGAGAAGTTAAAAAAGACCCAAAATGGGGGACAAAAAGGAGTTGATAAGTGAAAAAGGAAGAAGGAAAAATGAGAATGAATTGATCAAAGAGGAAGTGCCAATTGCAAAATGGAAGAGTGCCATGGTTCCTCTCTTTCACCCCTTAAAAAGAGGAAATGCCAAAAATAGTCAAAAAGGTTCTATGAATGAATCAAAAGAAACACTTTAGGGAAAGTTGAAACACTAAGAACCAAAGTCCTACCCTACCCAAAAAGCTTTCACAATGACTCCCAAAAAGTCCTATATGATCTCAAGTCGAGAAGACCCTACATTAGTGGATACTTACATAAAGGGCAAGCCTATGGTACCTAGTGTCGGGCTTAGGGTCTCTTCTTTGAGAGCGCGAGTGTGAAATTCTCCACATTGATATTGAGTGCAAATACCCTAAAAGGTGAGATGCACTTGGGGAGAGCCGAGGGTGTGTAAGTTTGGGGTCCACAATAACCAAAGTGCTTGAGAAAGGCTCCTTGATGGATCGATTCAACCCTCGAGCTCTTGTGTCACATTTGAACCAAAATGCTTAAAAGTTTTCAAAAAGGTGTCAATGATACATTTGCATTAGGGCCAATTGTTAGTCCCAATTGATGTTTGTGAGGTTACCCCCGGACAAGTAGGGGTGAATTGGTGTCTTTTCTCTGAAGGTTAGGTCTTAGTTTTGATTTGCTTGAGGACAAGCAAAGTTTAAATTTGGGGAGTTGATAACTAGGAATTTTGAATGATTTTGAACCCCGTCTTACCTTAGATTTGTGCATAAAATGTGATTAAGTGGCTCTGAATTACTTACAAGTGCGCTAATTTGCAGGTTTGCGCGAATAGAGGATGAATACCATCAAAGCGGCTCAAAAAGGAGTGAAACCGGCAAAGTGCCAACAAAAGATGAAGGACTTCAAGGAAGCCTGTGCGGACCGCATTGTTTTGGTGTGCGGCCGCACAGGCTGGTTAAGAGACACACCAAGTTCAAGCAAGATCTACGCAGACCGCACTGATTTGGTGTGTGGCTGTGAAGGAGAAGCCTCAAATGCATACAAGACCCATGCAGACCGCGTCCAACACTATGCGGTCCACGTTACTGTGCTCACGCGGCCGCATGCCATATCTGTGCGGCCCACGTAGATGGAGGATCAGAGGCTATGCAAGCAGAGTAATTGTACAGTGCGGCTGCATGTCATATGTATGCGGTACGCATCACTGTTCCCACGCGGCTGCATAACAAAAGTGTGTGGTCGGCGTGCCTGTTCCAGCAGAGGACCTTCAGCAGCCCAATTGCCCTACGCGGCCACACGACAAAAGTGTGTGGTCCGCGTGAGTCCCGCAGGGGCATTTTTGTCCGGAAATTTCAGGGTAGTATAAATAGCTTCTTTTTCTTTTTTAGGTCAGAATATACGATACACTGTAGTGGCAGAGCTCGTGAGGAACATTTACACGCCTATTTTAGGCAATTTTGTACTAGTTTGACTTTGAATTTCATTTCCCATTAATTATTATGTCAATTTTAGCTTCAATTTATTCTTCTTCTTCTTCTTCAATTTCTATGTCTAGCTAAACTCATAGCTAGGGTTGTAGCCCAACCCTAGTGTGGGTAATTGATTGGTTAGAATATTAAATGCAAGGATGATTGTGGGTAATTGGTTTTGGGTTGAATGAATGTATTTAATTTGGATTTTGTGGTTGCAAACATGAAGTCTATATTTGTGGGTTTGGTTTCTACTTGAGAAAGAGGGTCTAAAACCTCTCATTCAATCCCAACAAGAACTTGGGATGAACCCATGAGAATGGTAGTCCCAAGTAACGGGTATAAACCTCGAGAGAGTAGTTACCCAACTTGAGCCTAAATTTTCTTAGGCAAATTAGCCTACCCAATTGGTCTCGAGAGAGTCAATTGGGCAAAATTGTTCTCTCTACCAAGAGGTGTGAGAATGAAAGTATAGAGCAACGGCTATCCTAATATCCCATGTATCATCTTCGCATTGAATTTCCATAACCCGTTAGTTATTCTACCTAGGCATAAGCTACTTCCCTAGTCCCCTTTATCCCATTAGAAAAATCATACTTAGAAATAGTCTTTAGCATAATTTAGACAACTCAATAGTAGTAGATACAATAGTTGATACTTTAAAAAACACCAAAAATGTTAGAAGATAAACTAGAAGCCAAAACTCAATCCTAGTGCAATACAATTATTCACTCCAAAAATCTAACTCCCTGAGGGAATTGACCCCGTACCACTATACGGGTAAGAGTATTAGTGCTCACTCATACCTTCGGGTTGCGTTTGCCACGATCAACGTCCGATGATGACATTGTAGGTCGTCTCTTGGTTCATTATGTGGAAGGTGGTCTCCAATGTGACTCCCCCCGCGAGGACAGGTAGAGTCACTTCTCCTGATGTACGTTCCACTGCATTGTTAAAAACAGTTAGAGTTATACAACAGGGTGTTATCCTGTCCTTGAGTCCCATCTGCCAGAGAACTCTTGGATGGATGATGCAGGTGCCGCTTCTGTCATCGATCATGACTCTCCTGACGTCTGCATCAATAATTCGTAAAGTGATAACTAAAGCATCATAATGGGAAAAACACAAACCGTCGGCGTCAGAATTATCGAAGGTGATACTTCCTTCGAGGTCGTCATACCGTTCGTGGGAGATGGTCCTCTTCAGTCTGTATGTGTTGGCGAATTTGGCATGGTTGATAGCGACATCGGTACCATCTCTGACGATCATGTTTACTGTCCGCATCGGGGAATGTGGCTTTGGTGGTCCGCGGGACTGCTCTTGCCTATGTGCGAAATTGGCCTTTCCCTTGTCGCTGAGCAGCTCCTTCAGGTATCCTTGTTTAGCATCCTGACAACTTCCTGTCGCAGACCTATGCAATCCTCGGTCGTGTGCCCCCATTCTTGGTGGAATTCACACAGGACGTTTGATTTCCTTGTGGCAGGGTCCGATTTCATTTTCTGAGGCCACTGCACCTTGGTTCCAAGATTTTCCAGTGCATACACAATCTCTGAAGGAGAGACACAAAAGTTATGTGATGAAAGTAAAGGGGGCGTACCTCTTTCATTTCTGGGCTGAGCGAGATGACGTTGTAGTGTATCTGCATGACGAGGGGGCGAAAGAGGAGACCTCATATAGGGCAGATGTCGTTCTTTATTAGGGTGAGGGGGGAGTTCTCGACGTTCCTCGTGACGTCGATCTCTCTTTGTGCCTGGGTGTATGGCTGTCAGTCGTCGGGTCAGTCCATTGAGGTCATCTTCGTCTGCTCGTACCTCAGCGCAGTAGGCGTTATGGATCACATCCCAAGTTGTGGGAGGATATTTCATGAGCCAACTTAGTAGTTTCTTGGTTGCTCTGGAACCGTCCCTGCTGAGTCCGTTCTGAAAAGCAGCTACCGCCATGCCTTCTGATATGTTTGGTAGGCACATCCTTACCCTGTTGAATCTGGCGAGGAAGTCCCTGAGGCCCTCGCCTGCGATTTGTCTGATGGTGAAGATGTCGTTTACCCATGCTTCTACCTTCTTTGCGCCGGCATGTGCAGTGAAAAACTTTTCTGCCATTTTTTCGAAGGTTGAGATTGCCTTTGCAGGCAATTGAGAATACCATGTCAGGGCTGCTCCGGTCAGCGTCTCGCCGAACTTCTTCAGCAGCACATATGATTCCTGTTCCTAAAACATGTTGTTACCTCTCATGGCGGCAACGTAATAGATGAGATGATCTTCAGGGTCGGTGGTCCCATCGTACACTCTCAGATAAGGAGGCATCTTGAAAGTTTTCGGGATGGTGTAAGGGGCGACCTCCTTTGAGTAGGGTTGTTCTTCGAACCTCCCAATGTCACGTTTGGGCAGCAGTTTGGGCGCTCCGGTGATCTTGTCGACCCTATCATGATGCTCCTTCATTTGGTCACGGAGGGCCTTGTTTTCGATCTCCATTTCTTCCATTTTTCTCAAAATGGACGCTAATGAGTCGTCATGCATTTGCGTTTCGACGGGTTGGTTGTTGGTCCGCGTTTCCTCTAGCTCGTCCGCCGTAGCAGTGATACTTTTTGTTGGTGCTGTTTTTTATGACTCCATGGTGGTTTTTCCACTAGGCCACTCATGGTGCTTGTCAACCATTCTTCGAGTAACTTCCTGATCGCCGGGGGTGCTTCTTTTGCAGCGGATGTAGAGGTATCTTTTTCGTGCAAGGTTGCAAGATTTCCGGATGGGGAAGGTGAGGCTTCTGTCTCTGGTGCGGTATCAGGGGTGGTGTTGATGGTAGCGCTACCACCGACCTCATTCAGGGAACTCAGGAGGTTGGTGGTGACATCCATTATAGCTTTGGACCGGGTGTTATTTTCGGCCATTTCGGGGCTTTATCTGGTAATTTGATCCTTCGGGTGTATACTACAGGTTTGATTCTCGAAATCCCCACAGGCGGCGCCAAATTATTTGACGTAAAAGCTATCGATTGCTTTATAAGTTAGGGACAATCAAAGATTATGAAAAGGTAAATCAGAATCAACGATAATAAATCCAAGGATAGATCTATAGTTCGTATGTTATTTGTTCTGACGAGATTGTAACGAGACTAAGTGGATTATCGATACAAATCACTGAGAGAGAAATGATAGAGAGAGAATGATAGTTAGAAGTTGTATTATTAATGAAAATAATACCTGCCTTACAAATGAGGGAGGCCTTTCCTTATATAGAAGGAAGGCTCCTTCGTCAAAATATCATTTATTCTAAGACCACTGTCGTTCCAGAAATATAAACGGGGGGAGGGGATGGAGTACTCATACGGGCAAGTTTGGCAGTACGCCTTTATTGTTAGAGGCGTACCCCTTTTCATTGTATGGGCGTGAAGGGAGGTATGTTTAGCTTTAGTGGCCGTGAAAGGAGGCGTACTCGACTTTCATCAGTCGCGTCCGATTCAACCTCATACAGTGACACTGCTTACAAAAATTCCTGCGTACGCCAGTGCACTCCACCCCATGTGGCAGCAAGGTCTTGTCCATGTTGATGACTCTTACAATTAAGTTGAAAGGTGGCAAATCTTTTACAACATTCAGACAAGTGGTTTTTCTATACAGCACGCCACTTTAGTCCTTTGGATTGTGCCGTTAGCCTACTTAGTGTTTGATACATGATCTGCTAACAACATAGCTTAATTGCTCCACTATTACACAAGCATTTCACTTGGCAATACAACAAGGAATAAAGCATTCCCGTAGAAAATAACTTCTACAAAAGTAACTACTTTCACATGGTTTCACAATTAATTGCAAAAACAATCATGAGTTTTTCCTCCCCAAATGCTTAAGCATAGAACATCTGCTCTAAACTTCTGAGTCGTTCATTTGTTTTATTTCATCAAATTATATTGGACATCTGAAAAAAAAAAGAGCAAAATCAGATTATTGCATTCACCTCTTGATCGTTTATGCCTTCAAAATGTGGCTATATTGGATTCTTTTTGTTAATCAATGGACATCACGTAAGAATTCAAGAATTCAAGGATTCTAGCAAGAAAATTACTTAAGCATCTTAGCAACTTGACTTTAAAGAAGTCCGATATAATCTTTCTCAACAGAATCAGTTAATGTTCAGGTTATTCCTCCTTTCTTTTTGGTATGGTCCAAATGAAACGAGTAAATGCACAACTTCCATAAATAATTCTATTCATTGAAATATTAGAGATGCTTATGTTTTTGATTTCCCAGGTGTCATAATATTCTATCATTTGTTCACGGG
Source organism: Nicotiana noctiflora (assembly GCA_032618575.1). Lineage (NCBI taxonomy): Eukaryota > Viridiplantae > Streptophyta > Magnoliopsida > Solanales > Solanaceae > Nicotiana > Nicotiana noctiflora. The sequence goes on from JASVEL010012345.1 coordinate 49,302, forward strand.
TCTTAAAAATATGTAGGTTAGTAAAATTTATTTTATGATATTAATCAGAGGCATAATGATCTTATAACATATCGAGAGATTTTAATAACGTAATTCATATGCTTTTCATGCATTTATACATGTACATTGACCCATGATCTGATGGCATTATATACACGTATATATATATATGTATATGGGATATAGAAAAAGGTTACTGCATTATATACGCACCACCACCTGATCAGTTGGTATACGTTGATGATTTTTTCCTAATGGCCGAGATGATATGATGGGATGCCCTCAGAGGCTTGATGATGTTATGAACACATGTACCTATGCACGACATGACATACATACACATATGCATGACACTATGAGTATTTTATTATTTACGGAGTTATTCAGACTTACATGTCGAGTCTCTTACCCCATGTTTCTCTCATGTATATTATTTACTAATTTCCATTCCTTACATACTCGATACATTATTTGTACTAACGTTCCTTTTGCCCGGGGATGCTGCGTTTCATGCCCGCAGGTCCTAATAGACAGGTTGAGCGTCCTCCAAGTAGGCTATCAGCTCATCGGAAGATGTTGATGCATTCCATTGCTTCGGAATAGTTTAATTGGTCAGTATGATTAATATATGTATTCGTTGGTATGACGCGGTCAATCCCGACCTTTATGATAAGTATGTACTCTTAGAGCCTTGTATACAGATGTCGTATGTATGGATATTTGTATGGCCTTGTCGGCTTAAAGTATCTAATGGATCACGTTGGCCTTATAGGCCATATATGTCATAGGTATAAGTTTCTATATCAGGTTGGGACGTTCTATGTCGGGGATACATGTTTTCTCTAGTTGTATCATCACACGTCTTCTGGCCCACCTATCTATGATGATGTAATAAGAAAGATACATTACGTTGGTACTCAGTTGAGTAAGGTACCAGGTGTCTATCGTTGCTCATCGGTTTGGGTCGTGACAAAAGTGGTATCAGAGCAGTTCTATCTTAGAGAATCTACAAGCTATGTCTAGTAGAGTCTTGTTTATGGTTGAGTCGTGCACCACACTTATAAGCAGGAGGCTACATGACATTTAGGATTGTTACTCTTTCTTCTTACCCTAGATCGTGTGGTAGAGCTCACTTATAAGAATTCAAATTCCAAATTTCTATTTTATTCGTAATAAGACGATGCTGTCACGACCCAAGTTCACCAATCATGAACATGTCGTGATGGCACCCAGTCCCCATAATTAGGTAAGCCTAGCACGTTGCAGAATATACCAGTTTATGAATATTTAATAAGAATTAGAGGAAAATAAGATAAAAAGGGATATAATCCGTGCCGCTTGGCACATACACCCGTCAAATACACTATATAAAACACCACCAAGAATCCGGAATCCCACGGGTAACACAGACTAAAAGAGAATATACAACTGTTGCTCTATGTGTGAAGAGTATCTAACAACGAAATGAAGGAAAATGTCAACTAATACTATCAGAATAGAAGGAAAAGCCTCCGGATCCGCGGACGTAGCAGATCATACCTCGAGGTCTCCCAAAAAGCTGCGGAATCACCTAGTACGAGCCTGTCCTGATGTACCTGGATCTGCACAACAAAAGTGTGCAGAAGAGTAGCATGAGTACACCACGGCGGTACTCAGTAAGTACCAAGCCTAACCTCGATGGAGTAGTGACGAGGAAGGTCAGGGGCCCTACCGAGAAATAATAATATAGTGACAATAATAATATCAAGCAATTCAAATAATAATAATAAGACTGAACAACAATAAAATGAATACTGCAACCGTCTACAATTAAGCTAACAACAAATAACCAACTCAATAAAACACGTCCGGGACCTGTGGGAATCAAACCCACCGTCCCATTGACAGTACCTCTGGGTCTCCGGGAATCGAACCCGCAGCCCATGTCTCAATAAATAATCAATAACTCAGGATCTCCGGGAATCGAACCCGTAGTCCCTACCAATAACTCGGGATCTCGGGAATCGAACCCGTAGTCCCTACCAATAACTCAGGATCTCGGGAATCGAACCCGTAGTCCCTACCAATAACTCAAGATCCTGGGAATCGAACCCGTAGTCCCTACCAATAACTCAGGATCTCGGGAATCAAACCCGTAGTCCTTACCAATAACTTAAGATCTCGGGAATCGAACCCGTAGTCCCTACCAATAACTCAGGATCTCGGGAATCGAACCCGTAGTCCACATTTCAATAATCTCAGGATCTCGGGAATCGAACCCGTAGTCCACATTTCAATAATCTCAGGATCTCGGGAATCGAACCCGTAGTCCACATCATTATCACTCCGGGTCTCTGGGAATCGAACCCACAGCCCTGGGATCTCCGGGAATTGAACCCGCAGTCCACAAACACAGCAAGTAAAGGAATACACAAAGAGAAATATAATATGCTTAACTATAACTTCACCGATAAACAGCGCCAACGATTACCAAGAAAACTCAAGTAAGACAATTAGGCAACTAGACAGTTGAATACTACCAAATCATGGTTTTTCTAACTACTACCGGGTAAGAATATCGAAATAACAGCTAAAAACAGGAATATCTCTCATCGAACATTTTAATTAAAGTATGTGTTCAACAACCAGCGCATGTACACGCCCGTCACCTCGCGTACAAGGCATTTAAACTATCACATAATATCTTAGGGGTGAAAATTCCCCCACACGAGGTTAGACAAGCCACTTACCTCAATTCCGGTACAAAACCACTAAGAAACGACTCCGTTGCCACGAGTATCCGACTCCGAGTGGCTCAACTCTATCCAAATAAATTGCATATTGTAAATAATAATTCAAGTAATTTATTCTACAATTAAATTCTAAGCTAATACGAAAAATTATGAAAAATGACCAAGATCACACAAACATCGATGAAGCTCGATTTCTAAAAGACGGCGTTTTTAGCCATACATATCCGAAATTCGCCCCTTAATGATACTACGATGATCCAATATAGTTATGTAACTTCAATCTACAATTCAACATTCAATAGAGCCAATATTGATCATAAATTCCATAACTTATGCCATTTAGGCATATTATCAAACACCTTGTAGGCATGGTTATTTTCACCTCATAACTATATTATTGGTTCTTCCAACTATCACCATTAACCAACAATTCATCTCACCATCATTCCTAACCAATTTATAACTTCCAAATACACATGTATGACCATCCATTCACACCCAACCAACAAAATTCCATCAAATAAACACCTTTAAATCCCTACCATGTTCATGTATTTAAATTGGAAATTTATGACTTCCAATTACCATGCCATAAGTTGTAATACTTGATTCATACTTGTATTTCCATAATATATCCATATATATAAGTCTAAGGTGTGGGATTTACCTTTTGGAAGAAATCTTGGAAAAACCCCATTTTGAGCTCTTGAAGGAATTTCTTGAAAATATAAAGATTTTCAAGATTAATCCATGTTAATATAAGTGTTTAGGAGTAGTAATCAACTCAAAATACTCCAAAAATCTTACCTTGGATCATAGAAATGAAGAGTAGGACGGATTTCTCTTGAGAGAGCAAGCCCTTGCCCCAAAAATGACTTTGGAACTCTCTATACCCGGTCTTGGGGTATTTAGGGGCCTGCTACTAGCGCGCCCGCGCTAATTAGCGCGGGTTGAGGCAGAAAATAATCCATTAGCGCGGGCTACTAGCGCTCCCGCGCTAAGGCCGCGCTACTGACACATGCCCAGAAAAATAGTCATAACTTTCTGTATACACCTCCAAATGACGAACGGTTTGTTGCGTTGGAAACTAGACTCAAAGAGCTTTAATTGGATAGGTTGTAGCTCACAAAACTCTTTATATAACGGGAGATATGATCTTTTAAAGTGAGGTCTTGTGCACACTCATTTACATCTTCGCCTATTATGAAGTTTTCCAACTTCAAAAGTTTCCGTTAACCATCCGAAATCACCCCGAGGCCCCCGGGACCTCAACCAAAAATACTAACACCTCCCAAAACATCATGAAAACTTGTTCCAATCATCGACATGCGTCAAACAACGCCACTACCATCAAATTACATCGAATTCAAGCTTAAGTTCTTCTAAAACTTCCAAAACACGCATTTAATCAAAAACCCGACCAAACGACGTCCGAATGACCTGAAAATTTGCGGACATATCCAAAATCACATAACGAAGCTACAGAAATTGTCGGAATTCCATTCCGACCCCGGATCAAAATCTCACCTATCGTTCGGATTCGCCAAAATTTCAAACTTCGGCATTTCAAGCCTAATTGAGCTACGGACCTCCAAAATACATTCTGAACGCGCTCCCAACCCCAAAATCACCTAACGGAGCTAATGGAACCATCAGATTTCTATTCTGAGGTTGTCTTAATGCTATTCCAAATACGGGCCATTTTTCGACTATAAGGCTCTCATTTAGGGACTAAGTGTCCCAAAATGCTTCAAATTCTATAACCGAACCTCCAGGAGAACTACAATAGCAAAGATGAACTTAGGGAAATAGTTAGATTGGGGATTGGGGCATAATTTTCAAAAACGACCGGTCGGATCGTTACATCTTCCCACACTTAAAAGATTCGTTCGTCCTCGAACGAGCATAGAAAACATACCTGGAGTGGTGAAGAGATGGGGGTACTAGTTGCGCATATCCTGCTCGGTCTCCCAAGTCGCCTCCTCGGCCGGCTGACCCCGCCACCGAACCTTTACTGAAGCGATATTCTTTGACCTTGGCTTCCTGACTTGCCTGTCCATGATGGCCACTAGCTCCTCAACATAAGGCAGATCCTCGTATAGCTGAACAAAAGTGAAACCCAACATGTGCGACGGTTACCATGGTATCCCCGGAGCATATGGACATGAATTACGGGATGGCCCCGACTAGGCTGGGAGGTAAGGCCAGCTCATAAGAAACCTCCCCAACACGCCTCAAATCTCAAAAGGGCCAATAAATCTCGGACTCAGCTGAGCACATTAGTATGATATAATCTGAAGATATTCCTTTTTGTTCAAATAAATAAGTCTTAAAGCCTAATTCCAACATCCGGAATTCTATGTCGGGCTTGTTTTTATCAAGAGATCACACAATTATTCCTCACACGCGGTCCTCAAACATGACTGCATAACGTTGCTGGATTCTTACCTTGCAACACAAAATCCATAGGACCACGATAATATTTTTTTATGACCAAATCAGCCAAAAATTCGACGAATCAGATGCTCTCATTGCACCTCATGGTCTACATAGGTCTTGTTCTAACTTTCACAATACTGACACGACGAAAGAGATGTGCCAATATTCATAACCAACTACTGAATCAACAATTCATTAGGTCTATACTCCCGACAAGATCCATTACCTTGTCCTAAACCAGAGAATGATCTTTTTCTCTATAATATACTTCATATAATCAGTTTGCACTGACCCCAAATCCCATAACCTCATCTCACCCAGTACGAAACTGCTCATTCGATAAGCCACATCAGACATAATCAAAAGTCATACAATATGACACAATGTGTCAGTAGGTCACTAATTCGTACGTGACACAAAAGGAAGGCGAACACTATTGTCAACATGTTTGACTCTGCATGCCTGTTCATTCCTTGCTATTTATATGTTGAGGTGCAGAATCTTGACCCTTTCCTAATTGATTCTGACTCCCTCAATGTTGCGACTGATTGCAAAATATTTCTTATGAACCCTAATTCTATTCTCTTGTTTAAATTAATTAATTCCCCTCCTTTAATTACTATGGTATTTTACCTAGTTGAATCTTTTCCCAAAACTAAGCATATTTTGTACTTAGACTTGTTTATTTACTTCATGCTTTTATTGCCCCCTTATATGAAAATAATCAATCTTTCCCAAACTGATTTCTTTACTAAATAAAACATGTTAATATTCGTTAAGCAGTAAGTCCTTAATTAAAGGGAATAATTTGTGTTAATTGATTCTGATTGTGATTATTTCCATGTTTGTGTTATACTTTACTTGTTACCTTATTTCCACTCATTTTCAAAGCTATAAATACCCTAATATTTTCATTAGAAAAAAATAACAACTTGAGTTGAGAACATACACTTACACCGAAAGCATAAAAATCACTAATCGGAGCATTTGGTTATCACTTTTCTTTTATCATAAACCTATACAAAAATGTGGTTCTTTAGGGACAAATTATGTTCTAATTCACCTATTATCAGAGGTCTTTTGGGGACATATTATACACCAAATTAAAGGTCTTGGAATTAAATTTCCAACGCTCTTGTCCTTTCATTCATACAACATCCAGATAAAGAAATATGAGCATCGGAAAAAGGGCCGACGAAGCACACATGTGATTGACTTTTAAAGGTCTTGGAGTTAAAGGTCGTCTTTTTTCTCATTTTCCATCAAATTCATGCACAATCAGAGATTCCATAGCTCTACAAGAATTTCCCTAGGGTTTTGAAGCAATTCCATCATCCGCAACTCAAAATCAAGAAGCGAACATATCAATGTGATCCTTACGACATATGTAAGACTTTGTCGTCCTTCTTTATCCTTATAACTCGACTTTTAGAAAGATCTTCATGGCTAAGAAAGCCTGTCACCTTTGTATTTTAGCTATAAAAGCATAAGAAAGGGTGTTGATAAAAGAGAACAAGATTTGGAAGCAAAAACGTAAAAGATATAGGGTTTTCATTTCGTTTTCGGCATGATTTGGTTTAGTTATGTTTTAGCCTTTATTCTTGATCTTCTAAGAGTTGTTCTAGGGAAATTTCAGTATGTGTTGTATCATTGTATAGTATTCAGGTCCATGTATCAAATATGGAAGAAACTAGTTTTGGTTGGAACTTCAAAACACAACAAAAATAAAAAGAGCGAATCACCCATTTGGCCTATGCCATACAGACTTATTTGTAAATCATATTTAAACTTTTATTTCACAAGTTATTCACTATGAGCCAACAATATGTTCGTAATTTCATTTTGTCGATCGTTTGACACTATGGTAGATAACTGGATCTGATTTAGTTTGATGTTATCATATTGGCCGGGTATTCATTCTCGTGTATATTGTGGTGCTTTTTGGATCATCCAATTTTAGGGAAAAGTCTGCCGAAATTTTTGGAAATTCGAAGAGTTGGCCAATTTTGAGTTCTTGGTTCTATATTGATTCTAAAGGGATACTAATAAGTTAATTCGCCTTATTATCTCATGTACATACTCAGTTTCTCCCTAAAATGGGATAGGCTCCTCTGTCTAAATTATGGACAATGAGCATCCGATTACATTTGTGGTTCCGTTTATGGCTCCTTTTATGATCTGTTGAGTCCATAGGATATTGCACATGTGTTTTTCCTCGTACATACTTATATTGAGTATGGTGGGGGATATACCCTATAACACAATATACTTACATTTAGCATGCAGTGGGATATGCCCTATAACATAGAGAGTCTTATTGATTATATGTGGGGGATAGCCCATAACACCAACGAGCCTATAAATTATATATTCACCTGCGGGGAGGGGGTGGATATAGCCCATACCAATGGTCAGGCATGTTATATATGTGATATAACTACAGTTTTTATTGCATGACTATGCATGAGGCTAGTTCAGAGGTACAATTACCTTATTGGGAGGATATAGCCCATACGACCAAACATGTACTGGTTTCCGATAGTAGTTCAGTTTCAGCTTAAACTTCGGTTGAGTTCCAAATTAGTTGCTAGTTTAGACTCTTATTTAGCTTTCAGCTTGTATTCAGATTTTCAGCTTACAGTCATACTTTTGTATGCTTTATATATGCTTTCGACCCTACATACTTTGTACATATCGTACTAATGTCCCTTTTAGACGTTGTGTTTCATTCCACGCAGGTACATATAGATCACTGCTTGAGCCACGGCGGTAGGTGATTGCGCCCAACTATTCCTTATAAAAGACAAAGTGCTCATTATAAATATAATCTGGTTTTTAAGTCTAGAGCCGAATCCTCATGGAACTAACCTATCTATTACAACTCTTGGTGATGCTATTAGCTCAAACTATTTTTGGGTGTAAGAGTTTTATCAATAAAGATTGGTATTTGTTTAACTACTTCAAAATGCTATTAAAAATAAGAGTATGCTAAATCAAGGGTAATTCAATGGTAAAAAGGTCTAGGATAGTGATTTTCCCAATTACTAGTTTAGGTCTTAACTCTTTTATTATAATATCGCTGTAATACTCTATGAGGATTATGAGCTATGGGTTATCACATTTATCTCTCGATGAACTACGATAATTTACTTGAGCATTCTCTCGAACTACTCTAACTAACAATTTGTGCAACTCTAAATTATCCCACCAAAGTTTTGTTATCTCTAACCCCACTTTTATGTTCAAGTAATGAGTCTTTTCAGTTACCCAAAAGTGGTGTTGTTCAACAACGGTCTAACTTAGTATTCTTTCTCAAGTAACACAAGGCAATTAGACATGATTAATCAAGGTCCTTTTCAATTAATCATCATACACAACATAGTTGAACAATCATATAACAAATCCGGCTCGATTATAATAAAATTGAGTCAAAACTTCATCCAACAATTGATTCCATAAACTCTAGATCAAATATTTAGCTACTCATAACAAATCAAGATAAAACTATAAAAATATCCATAATGTGAAATTGCATAATAAAGACAGATAGAAAAACTCATGTTTGGTTGCTCTTCTCACACTTGTTCTTGCCTCCAAAATAGTTTAAAAACAAGCTTTTTAAAACTTTCTTGGGCGAGTTTCTTGAGCTTATAAGGGTTTGGAATAAGTTTTCCCTAATTTACATTCTAGTCCCAAAATTTTTGGGTAGTTATATAATCCACCGCGGCCGCGGCAAAACCCGGCGCGACCGTAGTGAAATAATATTCTACCTCGTTCATTATCCCGCCGTAGTTTATCCGCTATTGCGATGGATTCAAATCCGTTCCTCATTTCTTCTTTCTAGCTTATTTTTGCTCGAGGCATCAAGATCATGGAAAAATCCTAACGATCGTGAATGCTAGCTGCCTGTAACGACCCGATCGCTTATTTGTGTATTTTATCCTCGTTTTCCCTTTTAAACCTTCCCATAAGTGCATTTGTAATTTTATGACTTGCGAGAATGGTTAGTTTCGTATCGGACAAGTTTTGGAATGATTTTGATCCTTTAGTCCTTAGTGTAGAACCTTAAGTTATAAATATTGACCGACGTTTGAATTTTGTGAAAATGACCCCGAAAGGGTATTTTGATGGCTTCAATAGGTTCGAATTGTAAATTTGTACTTGGTCATATGCCCGAAATTGAATTCCAATGTGCCTAGGTTGATTTGATTTGTTTTGCCGAAAGTTGGCAATTTGAATGTTTAAGAATTCATTAGGTTTGACCGTAGGTTGACTTTCTGGCTATCGAGTTCGAATTTTGGTTTCGCGACTTGGAATAGGTCCATTTTGTTATTTGGAACTTGTCTGCAAAATTTGGTGTCATTCCGAGTTGGTTTAATAGTGAATCGGATGCTTGGTTGTGATTCTAGTCATTCTTAGGGTTTCTTTTGAATTTCATGCATTTTGATGTCCAATTAGTGATTCCGGATTTTATTTTGATATTTTGATCACGCGAGCAAGTTCGTATGATATTTTGACTTATGTATATATTTGGTGTGGAGTCCCGAGGGCTCGAGTGAGTTTCAGACGTATTTTAGATTAGTTTGAACTTATTCCAAGTTGTTTGTATGTTGGTGCTTCGGTTATCGCAATTGCGAGCACCAATATCAATATTGCGAAGTTGGTAGGGAATCTCACGTATCGCATTTGTGACACATTGATAGGAATTGTGAAGGGCGGCATTTGGCTTGGTAGTTCGCATTTGCAACTATTTGGCCGCATTTGCAAAAAGAACTGACTTTGCAAATCCGAAGTCAGTGTCGCATTTGTGACATTTCCATGGATTTCCAGGCACCGCATTTGCGAGGGTTCGCAAGGGCCGCATTTGCGACTTCTGCACCTGAACAAAAGGGCTGGAAAATGAGACTTAGCTTTAGTTTATCATATATTATAATCCTAGACTCCGGGGGAAAGAATTTTCACATACATCTATTGGGTAAGTGATTTTGATCAAATTTCAATTATATTACACGTCAGTTGTGAGATTTAACCTCTGATCCATGGAATTTGAAGAGACTTATGAGAACTTTTGTCTATATTTTGAGAAATAAAAATTTGAGATTTAAGAGTCAAATTAGACTCGGATTTGAAAACAAAACACATATATGAATTCGTAGGGTTATGGGTAGTCGAGATCTACTCTTGGACTCAGGTTTTGACAGGACGAGTTCGGGGTTGACTTATGAGAAATTATGTAAAGATTTTAGCTTTATTAATCAAAATTGGCTTCTCTTGTATTGTTGTCAATTTTTTTAGATTTGAGTCGTGCAGAAGTGAATTTTAAGGGAAAAGTCGTTTTTAAGTGTTAATTTGGCTTAATTGAGGTAAGTATCTTGCCTAACCTTGTATGAGGGAACTATCCTGTCGGATTGAGCTTATTGCACTATTTAAAGTACGTGGAAGACGTGTACATGAGGTGACTAGTGTGTATACAGACTTATATAGGGATATTGACCGGTTAGACTCTTAGGTTACATATAAGCATTTAATTGTAGTTATTATTACATGTTATCTCTTCCATTGTTGAGTTTACTCTTATACATTTACTTGTAGTTTCTATTAAATGTTACCTCTTTCATTATTGAGTCGTTCTTATTCATTTAGTCGTAGTTGTTATTACATACAATATATTTCATTATAGAGCTCATTCTTATGCATTTACTTGAAGTTGTAGTTATTGAGAGCTATTAACATATTTTTAATCGAACTTGTTGTTTTTATGGAATACCTTTCATTGTTGAGTTTATTTTTCATTTCCTTCTATTGTTATTGAGATTCTTGTACACATTATGATTGAGTCATGGTCTATGTGTTGGGGTGACGTTGGTATTGTTGTGGAAATATTGTGGTATATGGGCACGCGTGGTGCGAGTTGATTATTGTGTTGTGATGTGATGTGCATGCGATGGTATAATGGTGGTGATATTGATGCGCATGCAGCGAGGTACGGGGGATTATGTGTGTGTTGCTAGTAAGGAAAATTACTTCATTTGAAGCACACACGGTGAGATAAGGGAGCTAAGGAGCGTGAAGCTATTTCGGAAAAAATATTTTTAAAATGAATACAAGGCTCATGCGGCGATATAGGGAAGATTGTGATTGTGACTTATGAAATGTGAATATGAGTTGTGGCACCTCAGGGTGATTCTTGTTGTACATTCTATGTTGGAACGGCTTGTTGATTTGAACGATTATTGTTTTCCCTTAATTCATTTCACTTGTATTTTGACTCTATTTGATCATTTGTTGTTTTTATCATATGTTCACTCTTTGTTTTCATTTATTGCTTTTACTTCCATTCTTATCCTGTTATTAAGATTAGGCTTTGTTGTCATTTATTGTTTTTACTTCCCGTTGTTAGATTATATTAATATTTTGCACAAGCTTTTATGTCTAGTTTGTGTCTCGGCCCGACCTCGTCACTACTTCACCGAAGTTAGTTTTAATACTTATTGGGTACCGTTGTGGTATACCCATGCTACGCTTCTGTACATTTTTGTACAGATCCAGGTACCTCTGCCCATGCAGGATGCTAGTGAGTTAATTCAAACTTCGCGGAGACTTCAAGGTATACCTACTTGACGCTCGCAAGCCTCAAAGTCACATTCTAATAATCATATGCTACCAATTCTTTCTTTACAAACAATATAGTAATAGAGATTCCTAGTGTGCTTCGATAGAGCTTATGACTCTTGTACCACCGATTTTGGGATTGTATGACTATAGTTCTGCTTTGGTTTCGTTATGTTATTTATCAGTATAAATTAATAGCTTAGTTGTTGTTTCTACTAAATTCTCAATATGTGTTAGGCTTACCTAGTCTTAAAAACTAGGTGCCATCACGATTCCTAAGGTGGGATCTTGGGGTTGTGACACTGTCGTTGCCCAGAAATTCTTCATCGCTTTCGCATAACCAAGTCGTGTTTGCGATGCATACAAACCCCAACACTCCGCCTTCGCGGTCAACCCAAACCACTTTGCGAAAGCCTAAGCCTTCCAGCCCCTCCTACATCTTCCTTCTACGCGTTCGGGAGGGCAGCTCCGCATTCGCAAAGAGGAGTCAAGTCCTCCATCGTGTCGCGGGCCCTCCACCAGAGCCACCCGGTACCACGTCCAATTATATCGACGAGTCCATAAAATAATTCGGACCTACTCAAAGTCTCGGAACACATAAAATAACATTGAAACCAAGAATCGCACCTCAAAACCAAATTAATCTAACTTCTAAACTTCAAACTTCTTCTAACTCCAAACATAACGAATCATACTTAGCCAACTCAGAATGACACCAAATTTCACACACAAGTCCAACATGATGATACAAACCTATTCCCAAACTCGGAATGCCAAACAGGATCCAATAATACCAAAGTCTACTTCAAGTCAAACTTAGAAAACTCTAAAACCTTCAAAATGCCAAATTCCGATAAGAAGTGCCAGAAACACTCCCGGTCCACTCGAAACTCGATCCGAACATACACCCAAGTCCAAAAGTACTATACGAACCTATTGGAACCTTCAAATCCAAATTTTGAGGTCGTTTACTTAGAGTGTTGACTCAAGCCAAACTTGGCCACCTTAGGCCACTATTATGGAATAAAGTGTTCCTAATTCAACCCGAACCCTTCCAAAACCAAACCAAACGCCTCTGCAAGTAGTAAAACGGGAAAAGCACATGAGAGAAGTCTTAAATAGAGGAACAGGGATCTAGAAAATAAAACAACCAGTACAGATGTTAATTTTCATCGTCTTTGTTCATTTATGAACCATCACTGAACAATGGTAATGAAAAAAAATTAGTACATAATGCTTGTGATCAATCAAATATTAGATCAACCAATTATTCTATGTATTGTCCTCAAATTACAGTGAGCAGGATTCATTGTAAATGACGTGCTCCTGTATAATGCAGGACATGGATCCTCTTTATAACTTGTGTTACCTCTTTATCATAATGAGAGCTGGTTTTGAGACATGATCTGGTACTTCAGGAATATCTTCTTGGTTATAAGAGAGTACATTACAATTTCTTCCGCTACTTTATTTGACTTGTCTCAAAATCTGCTAAGTTGCTCAAATTACAGATGTCGATAGATAAATAAAACCACAGCATCAGTACTCAACAGAAACAATCTCTAAGATCAAGCTTACCCAATCCTGGAAAAAGGAGGAGGGTTTACTGTCTATTAGAAATCAGACATTCACATTCGTGTTTTCATTTCTCGATATGCTAATCATGGTGAATTTGTTCATATCTTCTACTATAATGAACCTGTAGACACTAATTGTTTTTATAGCTAGATGGATAGAAAGAGATAAAGTGTTGTTCTGTCTATGGGATCTCCTTAAAGGCGGATACCGTGCAGTTAAGGAAAATGAAGTCGAGCCTCTGGTTGGACTATATTTGGAGGTAAGATCAAGCTTGCTCTTTCATAGAAGGCATGTTTTGGTGCGCTTTGCATGGCTATAGTCCTATATTTAGGGATATGGGCAAACATATTCCTAGTCACCTCCAGTAAGGTGAAAAAGTTTTCATGGATCTGTAGCATATAACTCCCTGAAATGCAATAACTCCCTGAAATGCAACACTTGCTAAAGGAGAAGAAGGATTAAAACCTGAAACAACAACAATAAATTGATCGATGACAGTTTCTGGGTGCTTAAAAAGAAAGTCAGCATAGAGATACTGTATTATTTTTCTACATTACATATACATTAGACACCAGGCATCATGAACAAGCATAAAAGTTACATTCTTACAAAATTCAGGAAAGGATATATATACACCCACACACATCAAATAGCACAGGGACACAAGGTATCAGATGTACAAAATCAATCTAAATGTGAGTGCTTGTGTGCCCTACAGCTCAAGAGAATAGAATAAAATGTAAGTATTATTATCCAGTAAAAGCTAGCTGATAATTGGTATGATAATCACGAAAGTAGGAAAATCTCATGAGAGCAATGAGCAAAAGGTAATGGATCCACAAACTTCCACATATGAGGGCTATTCAATAGAGCAATCCTCCGAAGTAACAAAGTAGAAAACAGGAGGAGGGTACTGACCAAATGGAAATATCCTTGTTTTCAGGAAATATGAAACAACAGCTCATTTGGTGCAAAGTATATTTGAGATTAACCTCAAAGGTGCATATCACTCTCATGGAGAGTAGAAGGACGACTAAACATCCACGATATTATCAGTTTCGGGAACTTGAAAAATTAAACTTTTAGCAAACTACATGTGTAAATCGGGGGAAACAGGATACATAAGGACATGAGCAATACAAAATGTACAACATCCATTCTTAGAAGTAGAAGAACGTAAAGGGAATTACCTCGAGGTAACTAAAACAGCTGAAAAAATCATAGTTTTTTTTCATAGATGCCGAAAACTTCATCATTGAGATTATCTCTTTCCGTACCATTTTCATGCTTAGGTAGTTTTGCTCAGTCTTCATTCAAAGAAATCAGACTCTGCATAGCATCATTTCATCAATTATATAGGGATGGAAATTTTAAATGACAATATATGAAATCTGCAGCTTTCCAACAAATACAGAAAATGGACAACTCTTTTTCTTTTAATCTCACTTCTTTTTATGAAAATAATGCACACTTTTTGCACAAGTTCAAATTTAAAATCTTTTGAGCGTATTAACAGGCAAAAGGTTGCAAACAATAAAATCCATACAAACTCCAACTACCAACATGAAAATTAAAATTTTAAGTAGTGGATCCTTCTTGAGAAACACTTTCGTGGCACCCACTTCCACCCCTAGGATAAAAAGCAACATACGTAAAGCAGGCAATTTCACCTCACTGGCTCATTGGTGAACTTCATTTACGTTGTATAAACCAAGCTACTCCTAAGAATTGTCACGAGTCAACCACTACCCAACAAGAGTTATTCAGGAGACTTGGAAACAAGAGTTAATTCCCTGAATAACTCAAACAGATAGTGGTAAATGGATTACTCATCATTCTGATCACCTACCATCAGATCGACCAATTCTCTTCTGCTATGGCAAACACGTCATGCAATTGCCGAGTTCAAGGCATAGATTCATAGAGTGGTTTACACAGTGCAAGAATTTCCTTAAGATTCGAACAAGAGAAACTTTTCTGTCAGCAAGCTATTCCCCAATGAGATACCAGCAAAGAATTTATAACTAGGGGTGTGCATTCGATTTATCGATTTGATTTTGACTCTTATCGATAATTACTTATCGATTATCGATTTGTACATATGCTTATCGGTATCGTTTCAATAAGGTTTCGATTTTTTCGATTTCGATTTATTAATTTTTGGGGCTTATTGATTCGGTTATCGATTACACCAATAAGAAAATTCGCGGGATTCCACGGAAAGTATATCGCTATAAACACGCCAAACTAATATGAACAAAAAGAAGCTAAAATAAGACGAACACTATTTATAACATAAAAATTGTGTCAATAGACATATACAATGAAACTAAAGTAAGGGATCAAATATATGTCACCAACACTCCAACGGTATTAAAAAAAATAAAAATACATCATCACTGCTAATTCTATTTTTCATTAATTTGAACTCCATTCCCTTCCGCTTTAAATATGATCATTCCTTAAATGTGGCAGATGAAATAATTAGGGGTGTGCATTCGATCTATCGATTCGATTTTGACCCTTATCGATAATTACTTATCGATTATCGATTTGTACGACTGCTTATCGTTATCGTTTCAATAAGGTTTCGATTTTTTCGATTTCATTTATCGATGAACCGATAACAAATAATCGATTCGATTTATCGATAAACCGATTCGAATGCACACCCCTATTTATAACATGCGAAGAAGACAGGGTGAAGCAGGGAAAGATAGCTCACTGGTGGAGTAAGCTAGCGACTCACTGGGGATTGTGAGAAATGTAGTATGCCTGGCAAAACTGAAGGTGTGGATATGTAGGACCAAACCTACCTTTTACGGTTAGACCTGCAGTCATGGATTAGAAAAGTTTCTAAGTTTCATTTCCATTGTTAATCTAAAGTTTTAAGACATAGTACCTTTCATCCACAAAGAGCAATCTCCTGGTTGATAGGTGAGCTTGAACTTTGTAACCAATCACATCAAGACATCCGGCATTAATGAAAATGAGCTTTAGGATCCTATCCAACTACTTCCTGGTTGCTTTAGCACTCCACATTTATTCATCAATTTCCTCACATTAGCAGAATCCTCCCAGTTCTCTGCACTGGCATAAATATTGGATAAAAGAACATAAACCGTGGGGTTATTCTTTTCGGTCTCAAGCAGAAATCCAGCAGCAATTCTGCCTAGTCTAACATTGCCATAAGCAGCACATGAACTGAATAATGTCCACCAAACAGTGGAATCTACATCAACATGTCTATCTTTTACCAGTTTTTCAGCCTCATCAAGATACCCAGCCCGGCCTAGAAGATCGACAATGCAAGAGAAGTGATCTGTTGTAGGCTCTATACCGTACGTATCAATCATAGAGGTAAAAACTTCAATGCCTTTATCAATTAAGCCTGAATGGCTGCAAGCTGACAGAACTGCATTAAAGGTGGTGTTATCTGGTTTGACCACATCTAATTCTTGCATCTTCTCAAAGCAATGTACAGCTTCCCTGCCTTTCCCGTGCTGTGCATAGGCAGTAATTACTGAGTTCCAAGAAACTATGTCTTTTTCTGTCATTATCTGGAACACCTTTAGAGACCAGTGCAACATTCCACATTTTGCATACAATGTGATGAGAGCGTTTCCTAAGGATATTTCTGAAGACAATTCAGATTTGAGAATGTAAGTGTGAATCTCCTTCCCTTGTTGTAGAGCTGAAATGCTGGCACAAACACTCAAAACGATGCTGAGAGTAAAAGGATTAGGCATTAAACCTTCACTAACAATCTCGGAGAAGAGGTGCAAGCACTCCATGGGTAGTCCATTTAGATGACAACCGGAAATCAATGTATTCCAAGAGATCAAGTTTCTGGGAAACATGTCATGAAAAACTTGATAAGCCTGCTTCATTCCACCATGCTTACAGAATGCAGAGAGCAGTGCATTAGATACTTCAGTTTTCAAAATGAGTGCCTTCTTCAATGTAACACCCAAAATTATTTCAACAACTACTAGAAATTCTGAGCTTGCTAGTATGCTGCCCATTGTAAACTCGTCTGGCTCTATTCCTTCCCTCTGCATCTGAAGGTACGTGAAAATTCCCGCTCTGTTCAAACTATTTTGGGCATAGCTCGTAATCATGGCATTCCACGACACAGTATCCTTCTCCTTTAGGCTTTCAAAAACTAAAGAGGCTGCATTCAAGTCTCCGCAACTGGCATACATTGTTATTTTTGCATTGGCAATGGATGTATAGTTTTCTAAACCTATTCTCGCAACTTGAGCATGCAGTTGAGAAGCAATCCTAATATATGAACATGAACTCATTATGCTAACAAAAGTGAGCTCAGTGGGTCTCAAGGAAAACTTCTGCATATCCTTGAACATTATTAAAGCCTCCTCAGCTCTTTCCATACACACTAAACCAGCAATCATTGCATTATAAGTTACAGGATCAGGCACTTCATCCCCAGCTTCCTCAAATACTAAAAAGGCATCAAAACCATTCTTACAGTTAAAATACATCGTAACCAAAGCATTAAGCACAGAAGCTCTGCCCAAAAACCCAGTCTTGATGACCATTGAGTGCGCTTGTCTTCCAAAATCCAATAGCTCTATATTACACAAACTTAAAACACTAGCAAAAGCATAATTATCATATCTAACACCCAAAAAATGCATTCTTTGAAACAAATTCAAAGCAATCTCGTGACGCCCACTTTCAGCACACCCAGTAATCATTGCATTCCAAACCGCCAAATTCCTTTGCGGCATTTCATCAAACATCTGACAAGCATACTCAACTTCACCCAACTTAGTACAGGCAGACAGCAACGTAGTCCAAGAATAAACATCTGGGTTTTCAATTTCATTAAAAACCCTTTTCACTGAACTCAAATCTTTTGATTTGGCGTAGAATGAAAGGAGGGAATTTGATACATGAGAGTATTCTTTAAGCCCTGCATTAATGGCGAAGGCGTGGAGCTGGTTGCCGAAGCTAGCGTGTGTGATGTTGGCGCAGGCGGTGAGGGTGGTCGAAAGGGTGTAATGGTCTGGTCTGAGATGATTGGAAGAGTGAATTTGGTTGAAGAGGTGAAGAGCATCCAAGAATTGGTGGGAACGAGTACGGTTTGAAAGAAGGCAATTGAGTCTGATGAGTTGTTTTGTGGAGCTTCCAGTCAAGGTTTTATTGTAACGGGTGAACTTCATTCTAAATGACTACATCTCAACTGTTCATCTTCACACATTAACTCGTCTCGTCAGTTTGCTATGATTCTCGTTCCTCTCCAATATTGCAGATAAAAAAGAAGGCATAGTTTGAGCGGAAACAGATTTACTCCTTTGGCTTTCACCCGTTCTACAATGGCGCCAAGCCAAAGTCATGAAATCTATTGCATCAACTATTATTCAGGAGTCTTTCTATACCCACTATACAATGCAAGTTGGTAGAGGGTAGGCATGTGGATAATTTGGTAAATATCAAATTAGGAAATTGAAGAATTTGGTATTTTTATTTTGGTTTGGCTATGCTATTTGATTTAAGTTTTAAAAAAAAATTAGTACTCCCTCCGTTTCAATTTTTGTGAACTCATTTGACTGGGCACGGAGTTTAAGAAAAGACAGAATACTTTTGATCTTGTGGTGTAAAATGAGGCACATTTATTTTGTGTGGCTATAGATCATTGCATAAAGGTAAATTGTTTCCAAATAAGGAAAGTTCTTTTAGCCACGGACTAAAAAGGAAATAGGTTCACATAAATTGAAATGGAGGGAGTATTAGATATGGTATTTGGTATTTAGAAAACAAAACAACAACAACAACAACAACCCAGTATATTCCCGTAAAGTGGGGTCTGGGGAGGGTTATATGTAGGCAGGCCTTACCTCTACCCAAAAGGGCAAAGAGGCTGTTTCCAATCGACCCTCGGCGCAGGGAAAATAAAAGGAAACAAAAACAAAAATGAAAACAGCATTAGTTACACCAACATACATCGTATAAATAATTAACTAACTATAAGAGACATATGTACCATAAATAAATCGGCATGCAATAATATTAAAACAGTAGCTACCGGAAATGACTACCATAAGATAACACAAACTAATCCTCTAAGGGTGGCCCTACCGCGTCTCACCCACCCAGGGAAAGGAGTACGAAAACTCTAGAAGCCCCTATCCTACAACCCTTATACTCGACCTCCAGGCTGTCCTATCTAGGGTCATGTCCTCGGAAATCCGCAACCTGGCCATGTCCTGCCTAATTACCTCTCCCCAGTATCTCTTAGGCCTCCCTTTGCCTCGCCTCACACCGACCACCGCTAGCCACTCGCAACTCCTCACCGGGGCATCGGGGCTTCTCCTCCGCACATGCCCGAACCAACGAAGCCTCGCCTCTCGCATCTTTTCATCCATTGGGGCCACTCCCACCTTCTCCCGAATAACTTCGTTCCTAATCCTATCTAACCTGGTGAGTCCGCACATCTACCTAAGCATCCTCATCTCCGCAACCTTCATCCTCTTAACATGAGATTTCTTCACCGGCCAACACTCCATCCCATACAGCATGACAGGTCTAACCACAGCTCTATAAAACTTCCCCTTGAGTTTCTGTGTCACTTTCTTATCACACAAGACTCCTGATGCAAGCCTCCACTTCAACCACCCCGCCGCTATACGGTGAGTGACATCCCCGTCTATCTCTCCGTCCCCCTGGATCACCGATCCCAGGTATCTGAAACTATCCTTCTTGGCTATGGCCTGAGATCCAATCATCACGCTCCCTCCCACTTCGCTCGACTCAGCGCTAAACTTGCACTCCAGGTATTCTGTCTTAGACCTGCTTAGTTTAAACCCCTTAGACTCGAGAGTCTGTCTCCATTCCTCTAGCCTCTCGTTAACACCGACCCTCGTCTCGTCTACCAGGACTATGTCATCAACAAATAGCATACACCAAGGAACATCCCCTTGAATATGCCGCGTCAAAGCATCCATCACCAAGGCAAACAAGAGGGGGCTAAGCGCAGATCCTTGATGGAGCCCCATAACCACCGGGAAATGGTCTGAGTCGCCACCCACTGTCCTAACCCCGGACTTAGCTCCATCGTACATGTCCTTGATTACTCTGATGTAGGCTTCCGGCACGCTCTTAGCCTCCAGGCACCTTCATAGTACCTCCCTAGGGACCTTGTCATACGCCTTCTCCAAGTCGATAAACACCATGTGCATGTCCTTTTTCTTATCCCTGAACTGTTCCACCAATCTCCCGACAAGGTGGATAGCTTCCGTAGTGGAGCGACCCGGCATGAAACCAAACTGGTTCACCGATATAGATGTCGACTCCCTCACCCTGGCCTCGATCACCCGCTCCCAGACCTTCATGGTGTGGCTTATTAGTTTGATGCCCCTATAGTTATTGCAACACTGGATATCCACTTTGTTCTTATACAAGGGCACCACTGTACTCCACCTCCACTCCTCTGGCATCCTTTTGGACCTGAAGATCGCATTAAACAACCTGGTGAGCCACTCCACTCCTGGCTTACCCATGCATTTCCAGAACTCCACCGGGATTTCGTCTGGCCCGGTCGCTCGACCTCTACTCATCCTACGCAAAGCCCCCACGACCTCTTCCACCCTAATGCGCCTGCAGTACCCTAAGTCTCTATGACGCTCCGAATGCCCCAGCTCCCCTAGCTCTATGGTTTGGTCCCCCTCTTCGTTGAGAAGGTCTCGGAAGTACGCCTGCCATCTCTGTTTGACTTGAGACTCCCCCATCAGGACTCTACCATCTTCATCCTTGATGCACCTAACCTGGTCCAGGTCCCGTGCCTTCCTTTCCCTTACTTTGGCTAACCGGAATAACTTCTTGTCCCCGCCTTTCTCCCCCAATTCCTCGTACATGCGACCAAAAGCCGCGTTTTTAGCCTCCGTGACAGCCAATTTCGCTTCCTTCCTTGCCACATTATAGCTCTCTCTATTCACCCGCCTTTCTTCCTCGCTTGTGCTCCCTGCCAACTTCGCAAAAGCAGCTTTCTTCACCTCTACTTTTCCTCGCACTACGTCGTTCCACCACCAGTCGCCCTGATGTCTGCCTAGATAACATTTGGTTACCCCAAGCACATCCCGCGCTGCCTTCCTAACAAGATTCGCCGTCTCTGACCACATTGCGTCTGCTACCCCAGAACTTCTCCAAGCTCCACCCTCGACTAACCTTCTCTCCAGCTCCTGGGCTTTCTCTTTAGTCACATCACCCCATCTAATTCGCGGTTGGCCCCGAGCACCCCTCTGCTTCTTCTTCACCCATAATCCGACATCCATCACTAGGAGTCTATGAAGGGTTGAAAGGGATTCTCCCGGAATAACCTTGCAGTCCCTGCACAGACCTCTATCGCTCCTTCTAAGAAGGAGGTAATCGATTTGAGTCCTCGCCGTCGAACATTTGAAGGTGACCAAATGCTCCTCCCTCTTCTGAAATGTCGAGTTAGCAATCAGAAGCTCGGAAGCCCTAGCGAACTCCAGCAGCGCAGTGCCCCCTCCGTTCCTAACCCCAAGGCCAAAGCCACCATGCACCTCACCATAACCACTAGCATCTGCCCCAATATGGCCATTAAAGTCCCCTTCAATGACCAACTTCTCAGATCGGGAAATACTATGCACCAACTGATCCAAGTCGTCCCAAAAATGCCTCTTGACCTCCTCCTCTAAGCCCGCATGCGGTGCGTAGGCGCTGATGACGTTGAGGATGCAATCCCCGATAACCAACTTAATAGACATCAACCTATCGTTCGCTCGCCTAACCTCCACCACGGACTCCCTAAGGTCCTTATCCACCAGGATGCCCACTCCATTCTTGCCCCTCACTACCCCAGAGTACCACAACTTAAACTCGTCAACATCCCGCGCCTTTGTCCCTTTCCATCTAGTCTCCTGGACACAGGCTATGTTGATCCTTCTCTTCTGAAGAATCTTCGCCAACTCAACGGACTTACCGGTCAGAGTACCTATGTTCCACGATCCGATCCTTAACCTATGAACGTCCGCTACCCTCTTCCCACCCTTACCTCCCGCCCTACCCGCAGAACCGCTCCTTGCCCCCTACTCACCCCCGCCACCGCCCCCACCCCCCCGAGGACATGACCTTGCACTTACATCCCCCGCTGCGGCCACTATCCCTCCAACTGACTATGGAGAATAATGACGCACTCATGCACAAAAAAGAGATACGAAAAGGATGCACTAGATAACAACAGAGTAAACTTCACAAGAAATGATAGCAAGAGTACGAAAAATATGTACGGTTAAACGAGAGGCGGGAGGTACCAACTCCCGGTGAAAAAACTTGAAAGTAGGCTTTGGTGCGCCCGAGGTCAAGTGCTGCTTCCCCTTGCACGTCCTGGCCGGTGTTGCTTAGCTCTTCACTCCCAACGCCGCAAAGTCGCCTTGTCGCCTGTCCTAAGATTTATCGGGACGGGTAGTTCTGTTGCGTCCCGTCGAAAACCTGCACAAACACAAAGCCAACCACACAAAAAGGCGGGGGAACGGGTGGGGGGCTGCCGGCGACTCGCCGGAGTTAGGGAGAGGGGTGGGGAGAAACAGAGGTTGGGGGGAGGGGGCTGGGCGGGGGGGAGAGAAGACAGGTGGGGGAGAGAAGAGAGGGAGAGAGATGAGAGGTGAGGTGGGGAGGGGAGAGGGGGCTGGGCGGGGGCTGGGGGTGGGAGGGGTGGGGGAGAGAAGAAAGAGAAGAAAGGTGGGGGTGACCTTACCTTACCTGGGTGGCTGGTCGCCGGAGGGGAGGAGTGGGGGAAGGGAAGCCGCCGCTGAGGATAGGCTGTAATAATACCAAAATACTATCAAAATACGAGTATATAATGAGTTACACAACACACATATTATTGATTATAATATACCAAGTTGCATAATACTATGCATGTTGAGGCAAATAAAGCTCATGTACTTAGTAAAATGGAGGAACAAGATGTCAAGCATCTTAATGTAATAACTTTACTGTATTATGTAGTTTTATACAATTTTATCTTGGATGATTTCGACGGGAGATTTAAACCGTTATACCGTAGTCTTCTCGTGTATTGAATTGCATATATTGGATTAGTCCTTGTTATCTTCTCTAATTCATCAATTAGCTCTAATCAAGTAACAAGAGAATTTCAAAATTAAATTTATTCCTAGATGTACTTTTTTTCTCTCTATCTATGGGTTGATACTTGTTTGGGAAAACAAAAAAAATTAATTGCATGTGAGCTTGGAATATTTTTATTTTTATATTTGTGGGTACGTTAATTAAGACTATTCTAGTCTATGATTTTATGCACTAGTTAATATTGAAATCGAACAAATCGAAATTAACGTATAGAATAAATCGAAACGGAAAGGAAAAAAGCCGAACCATACAGAATATAACTAGATATGGTATTAATATAGCATTTTAAAAAATTGAATAGCGAAAGTACTGAATTGAAGTATCTAAATATCGTAATGTACCGACTGACAAATACCATAGGAGAGAAAATTTAAGCCAAAAAGCCCTGCATGTTTTGATTTAAGACCCTTTGACATTTTGTTATAATAACATAGTTGGGCTTAGTTAACAACTGATTAAAATGAATGGAAACAGAACTATAATTTCCAAATCTTGGCCATATTTTGTTTGTTTAGATGATTGCATGATGAGATTATAGTTGTCTCATTCTGATCTGTATGTTCTGTCATATGCTTGCTTAGTTGCTTAACACATTCTAGGAATCAAATGAAATTCTTGGATCTAATGATAATTGAGCGAGAATTTAGAGAAATAGAAGCAGTTTCTTTGTCTTAGTTTGCAACCTTAAGAAGCTATTATTTTATAATATATTGTATTGTATTATTTTAATGAGTAGTACAATATTTTGATAGATTGTATCAATTGTCATCGTTTCATATTGTTATTATATTGTCACGCATCAACAAATAAAAAATTAGCTTACAACATTACTAAGAAAAAGATACATGATAGAATTATTACATTAAAAAGTAGGGTACAAGATAAAATATAATTATTTAATACTCCCTCTGTATCATATTAAATGAGATACTTTCTTTTTAGTCTGTTCCAAAATAAATGATATATTTCTAAATTTGAAAATAATTCACCTTTAAACTCCTCATTTTACCAAATTTACCCTTAATGAAAAACTTTTATAATCACACAAAAGTTATGGCCCCACAAAGCTTTACCCCTTAAACTTTTAAGATTACAAATTTCAAAAGTCTTTCTTTTTTTCCTTAAACTTTGTACTACATTAACTATTTCTTGGACAGCCATGCCTCGCTTCCATTACATACCTATTGACCCATAAATCGAATTTAGCTCTTCAAATCCTGTTGTTAATTGCCATGAAATTGTGTGGAGAGAGCTTGCTTACATCTTCAAATCCAATTTAGCTCCAGAAAAGAAAGCAAAAATAATTCTTCTCCATTCTCATAATCTCAAGAATTTTCAAATAGGACACATAAAGAACAATGGCAATGCGATTAATTTCATGAATAACACATAATTGGAGAAAATAGAAATGTGGTCAAGAAATTTTCACACGATTGTAAAGCTCAAGATTCTAAACGTTGAAACTTCCCTCTTTTGCTCCTACCTATATATTTCTTTTCTCCTACTCTTTTTTAATGAATTAATCAGAAACCAAATAAAGGTACATCTTATAGTAACCCTAAAAACACATACATCCTATGATATTAGTACCCGCAAAAAATGAAACATCAAAGACTTATATCTCCACGGAAGAGTAAATAAAGGATATAAAAAGGCTGTATTAGAAAATTTCACACGATTAAGTATTCCAAAGACATATCCATGACTATAAAAAATGTATCAACTTGTACTAAAAAGCATCAATGAAGGATTATTTTTCAAATAGCTAGGACACACAACTTTGTCCTTAATATATAAAGTAGTGGCAAATTACATAATTATATCTATCTATATAAATTCTGTTTTGTAAAAGAGTAACAGAAGATATCAAAGTGTTTGACCAAAAAGTATTGAGCTTTTCGTTAAACTAATTATTGATGAAGTGAAGGATGAATCTTAGTTAAATATAATAAATTCTAGATCTAATGTTGAGGGGTATTAGTTATAAGGATAATGTCTAAGGGAAGAGAATATCATACATGAGCTCAATGATTATCAATGAATGTTCAAGCAATAAATGTAATAAGAGGTAGTTTATCACCCAAAGACTATGTGACTTGGATGATTCTCCCACTTGACAATAACGTGGAAGGATGGGAGGCAAAAATGGATAATGGATCCTCAAATCTAAGAAACGGAAAGTGGATCATTTATGTTGAGTTCAATAGTTAGTGAACAAGACAATAGTTGTATATTCTTCTTTTTCAACTCTTTAAAAAGTGTTCTTATCGGAGGTCAATATCTTAATGTTTGTTCTCTATCTCTTCCTATTTATACGAGATATTTCCTAGAAACCCTAAAAAGTACAAAATAAGTAATATCCAAAGGAATATTACCTGTGTCCATATCTAAACCTATCCTACTATTATTTTTTCACTTCAGCTGCCTGTCCTTGGCATTAGCCATCTCGAGAACGGCTTCCGACTATTACACCGCGGTTGACCCCGTCCTTCGCCCCGTTTATCTATTACTACCAAGTCACCAAATTTAGACCAATACATTTAGTCCCTCCGCTTGTTGAGGTCATAGTCCTGCACGCCCTCGATAAGTGGACCTGATTCATCTCCGTTCAGGAGAAATTTGGTTGTGTTGAATAAGTCTGTTCGAGGTGGATAGAACGGCGCAACCAGCAAATTGTGGTTGGTGTGGCTATTGTGGGGTTATGTCATGGCCACGTGCGTCATCATTATGCATATTTTCGAGACATCGCTTGTGTGTCTACCGCTTTGGTTTGGGTACCATTGATAATCATTTGCTTCGATTCTCGTGGTACCCAGCCCTAAAAATAGATGGGGGTTTCATTTTCACCATCCTTACTTTGCATAAGTACTATTCTTTTTTGATCTTCTTCCCTAGTTTTTTCTCATGATTTTGTTTCCCCTATTCCATTCCTCTACTTCTTACCTAGTTGTTATCTTCTTCGGGTTTGGTAGAATACGTTTTATATCGAAATATGTCACAAACGTTTCACATTCACGATGAAGATTTTGATGCCACTCCGTTATCGGTGGCTCTTCCTCCCGGTGGTGAGGAATTTTATGGTTGAAGAGGATGAGAGCTTCCCTACCGCGGAGGAGATAGTTCCCAGAAACCGTTTGGCTAGAAATGGTTTTCCCAATGAGCCTTCTCCCGCTCCTGCTCATGTGATCTTCGAGACAGGACCATCTCATATAGCCGACCTTAAATCCAAATATCACATCCCTCCCTATGTCGAGATAGTTCCAATTGGTGGCGACATTGTGGAGGTTCATAGACATGGGTATTGTGCCTTATATGTCTACCCATTCTTGATTGGTTATACTCTTCCTCTTCTTCCGCTAACATAGGAATTTTGATAATTTTACAACGTCTGCTCGGGGCAACTCTCTCCTTACTTGTATAAAGCTTTTTTGATGCTGGCAAAGTATGCGAAATTGGTTGGTTGTGAAGTTGATATCCACCACCTACTGGACTTATTTTCACCAAATTTTTATAAAGCTACTATGATACACCTACGACATCGTGGGACCAGAGGGCTGGTAGTCAGAATGGATGACAGAATGAATAAGAAGCTATCGCATAAGTACTTCTTTATTAAGAGACCACTAGGTGGGGGGGGAGGGGGGGACCTGACTTGGTTTCCCGAGCAGTGGAATCATAATTGTAAATGTCTTTGTCATACGCTCGTTGTCTTCTTTCATCCTTTCTTTTTTAGCTCACTTGCGGTTTCTTTGTTTTTCAGCTGAAAGGCGTGCACCCTCTTGTGTCTTCGATATTGTAGATTGGGTGGCTCGCGTGTTGCCTCACATGGCAGGGATTCGTGATTGGGCGGTATTTCACAAGCGCTTCAGACTGAAGGTCCCATCTAGTAAGTGTTACTTTTGCTTCAATTCTCTGTTGTTTACCATTGCTCATTGATGCAACCTCTTTTTAGTGCCAGGTTGACGAATTTCCAAGAAGATGGCTCCAGTGCCGGCATTTCACCAAGCTATCACATCAGTTCAGATGTAATTAGCTTTGGATGAGTCTGTTCATAGAGGTCGTACTCAAGCTTTGTCAATGAGGGATTCAGCCGCTTAGAATATTGTTGTGCGAGATGAGATCTCTATCTGTACTATCTACCATCTTGTAGACGAGTCGTCTAATGGAGAGGAGTTGCTATCGAGAAAAAGGCAAATGAGGAGTTGTTATCGAGAAAAAGGCAAAGGATAGAGCTTACGAAGGTCGTCATCACTGACATTGAGCCGGAGAAACTTATTGATCCAGAAACGGCATCTGCACTTGTACCATATGTAGAGGCCGTTTTTACGGCGGGTGCTGTTGTAGAGAGGAGGCCCTCTGAAGCCAAGGAGGAGCATGATGGCGGGAAGCTTGTATGGAACCACAGAAGGTGGTATGTCATCAGCGGCTAGGGAGATAGAGTGGTAACTGCGGGGGACGACATCTCTAGCTCGAATATCAATCCTGAAGAGGTACGAGTCTTCTTGGATAGAAATACTCGTGTGGAGGTGAAGACGGAGGGTTCTAACCGACACGTAATCATCCTAGTAGGTTATAAACTTTTGGCTAACTCGGAACAGGTGGTGTCATCTGTTGCCCCTTTGTGCCGATTCTGAGAACACAACTATAGGCGATGAGCGATGCGGAGTTGTCATTGAGTATATGTGGCATGGATCTATGAGTAAGTACTTTTTACTGTTAGGATTTGTTTCGCATGTTTAATCTGCTCATACTGACTCCTTTCTTTTGCATGTCCGACTCTTATCATGAGGATCGAGCATGACCGGCGGGAGGAGCGGAGGACGACCATCTTTAAGAAGGTAACCTCTAAGTACAAAGAGTACCGTACTAAGCACCAAACGCTGGCCAACATCTTTAACTAGGGTAGCAAGTTTAAGTTGTTTCGTGACGAGCTTAAAGAGAGGAGTTGGCGAAGAAAGATTAAAGGAGAAGGATGATGAGCTAATAAGAGCCATCGGACGGTGCAACGAGCTTGAGGCAACTCTAAAAGCTAAGGAGGATGAGCTTGAGGTGAGCAAGGGGGTGATGGCTGAGAATGTTGATCATAAAGCACGGGTGGAATTCTTAACTGTCGAACTTGGGTAGAGGGAGGCGAAGGCTATTGATCTGCGAGGCCAGTTGAGTGCCAAAGTCGAATAATTGGCTCGTGCTAAGAAAGGCAGAGTGGCCGATGTGGCTGAAGCGGCAGCCTTAGAAGGCGCCCTCCACGTTCACAGGTCCGAGTAAGAGAGTGAGGTGGAGACATCAGCGGTTATGGTAGCGAGGATAGATGAGCGGATCTAGAATCTGGAGGTAGTATTATTCGGATTGAACGATGAGGTCATTACCTTGAAGGCTAAGGAGGTATGACAATAGTCACAACCATCGACGTCTTATACTTTTACCGATCCTGTCATACCGCGGGTGTTGTATGATATATGGGTTCACGCCGAGGCTTAGATCGACGTGCATAAGTCTTTGAGAGCCGACAGGAAGATTTCCAAAGCAGAACTCGAGGGCCTTCGTGTTAAAGCATGTGCGGCCCGTCAAGCTTATGGTTATGCCCCTGGTACACCTGGTGGGGATGATGTTGACGATGATGCAGATAAGCTTGTCTCTGGTTCTTGGTATGATGATGAGTATTTTGATGGGATAACGCAGCCTAAAGCTGTCATACTTAGGTTTTTGTTTTGTTTGCTATTTTTGTGAGGGCGTCTTTGGGCCCTTTGTAAAAAGTATTGTAACTTGACATTTGTTATGGAACAACCCCATTTTTGCTACGTGTTTCTTGATTTCTATTCTCTTTACTTTTTGTTATTTGGGGAAGTCCCTGATTTTTTTATAAGATCAATGTTCGAAGCGGTTGAACATTGAAGACTTTGAGCGAAGTCGCAAGCAAAATAATTTTAGCGAGGTCGAACATAAAATGATTCGATCAAGGTCGAATGTAAAACGATTCGAGAAACGTCGAATGTAAAATAATTCAAGTAAGGTCGAATGTAAAGTAATTCGAGCAAGGTCGAATATAAAACGACGAGCTAGGTCGAATATAGATTAATTCGAGAAAGGTTGAATATGAAACAATTCGAGCGAGGTCGAATGTAAAAAATTGAAATCCGCAAAAATTCTTTTGTTCACGCGACTCATTTGTTGGAAAAAATGTGCGATGTCCACGTGGGCAAACTAGTGTATATTAGATACACTTTGAAAAGGTTGAGTGTGTAATGTAAGTTTTCATCCACAAAAAGTGTGTAATGGGGATTTGGTCCATAGTTTATGGGGTAGCTTATGTATTTTGCCTTTTTTTTTAATTTAGTGTAAGAATCTACTTCGCGTTGCAAATAATATATTTTTAATTGAGTTTTTAAATTATTTATCACTAATTGATTCAATTATCATCAATATATCTTGGTAAATAATTTCTCAAGGGAAAGTAATTTGATAGTGTTATATTAAAACTGTGATCGATGAAATATGTGTTTGGTAGTGTATGTCTTATATTTAAGAACAAATCGACAAATAACCGAAAAATTCGAAAAACCGACATAAACCGAATCGGGAAAAACATGCTTAAATGGTTTGGTTTGATTCTAATATTTAAAAAACCAATTTATTTGGTTTGGTTTCTTTTTAGGAAAAGATTGATCCAAACAGAATCATGAACACCCTTACCCAACATAGACCCTAGCATCTAAGCTCTATTCCACATTTAGTTGCTCGCTAATATAAATTTTAGATAATTAATGTGCAAGAAAAGGTACTAAAGAATAATTTCGAAGATAGGTTGTGTATATTTTGATTGGTTCTTCAAAATGAGTTTTTGGAGAAATATTGCGTTAGTAATTCTATTTTAGCTTCTTCTTTTTTTAAACTTTAAATTGTTAATTCATGCTCTTTATACGCGTGTATACCATGTATTTTGTCCAATTCGACATGTGAACATCACTTGGCCATTGGTTAAGGAAATTTAAAATAGTGAGTTTGAACATGTTTATATCTTTAAATGAAACGCCATGAAATAAGAATGCAAGTAGAACGGTCTACTTGGCTTAGAGTCATTCCCAAAACATCAATTGTGATCCTTAATTAGACTTTTTTTTTATTCGGGATTTTAGGCCTTTATGGCTTTTACAATATTGAATTTAAGAAAAAAAATATTTAAATCTCTTATATGTAAAAAAGATAGATCTCTCACGTGTAAAAGTAAATCTCCTATATATAAAAAAAAAAAAAGATGGAGACATAAAACTACAAACAAGTTTCCGTATTTTTGTCCTTCTATATACTAACAAGTCATATGAATTTAACAAAATCTTTTAGGCAGCCAAGTTTTAACTTAAGGAGTTAAAATACTAAAATAATTTTTTCTTAATATAAAAAACCACCATTACGTCATCATGTGTCAGCTTTTATCTCATAGTAGTATTACTTTTACGTGATTGCGGAATCCGATAATCTATCTTTAACCGTACCGTAACTATCTCGTTACTTTAAAAGAAATTTTTGGTGGATCAAAATCAAAGAAGTACTAAACATTGAATATGTTTAGTATGTTATTAAATAGAATTAGATATGCTAATAACTAAAATACCAGAAATCTTAATTATCCCTGACCAAAATATTTATGGGATCAGCAATTATCCAAATCCAAAGTCCACGTCATCACTCATTAGTTCCTTATCCTGTTTACATTATCAGCCCCCGTCACTTTCTCTCCCTGTATATATATACCTTCTACAGTTGCGCGTCATTTTTTCATAATATACAACTGTATATAATATACTACACACAACTTGTGATATATATATATGAAGTTTCTATCGGAACTGAGGACTTGTTGTGGCGGCGCCACCGTTACAGAGGTGGTGGAAGGGCTACAGCCGGAGGAAAAAGAGGCGGAGCTAAATCGCTCTGTTGCGACACAAAGTGCACCTTCGCGAAGAAGGAAAGTGAAGAACAGAGGGAATTGGAAACCGGCGCTCCACGTCATCTCCGAAGACAAAACGATTACCGACGTTGATCGTTATAGTTACAATGAAAAGAATGTCAGAATTCCTGGAATTAAAATAGCCTCAAAAGTAGGCGTCGAATCAGCGGCAAAAGGTCGAGCACCGAAGAAGCACGGCATGAGTTACTGGTATCAACTTGCTCCATCTTTTTTCTCTTTTTCTTTAATTTTTCTCTAGTTTTTTTGTATGTCTCCTTTCATCTTTCCCTATTCCTCCATATTATTATGTGTTTTATTTTGATTCCACACAGAATTTTAGATGCAAAATAAAAATAATAAAAATAATAATAATAATAATAATAATAATAATAATAATAATTTAAATCCTCTAGTATATCAAAATCAATTTTGTAAATTTAAGCATGTCAATATGTCATATCACAAGTGAATATTGTATGGGCCTAAATTTGAATAATCACAACATGTGACGAACAAACACGTTTCGAAAGGAAAACCTTAATGCAAAGAAATAAAATGTGCGACCATGTAATAGTGTAAGCCCATTATATGGACATTAAGAATATTCCTATCGAATATTCTTTGCATTTTTGTTTTCTTACAATTTAGAAGAGTTTTCTCTAGTATAAAAGGGGATAGAAACCTTATAACGGGGAGAAAAGAACCTTGGGAAAATCACTATTGGGAACAGAAAGAAATTTATTAACGTTCATTTTGTTATTTATTATTTTTTCTAGAGATTATTATATTCGGCTAAGATTTTTTTTCTTCATCTTTAATTGACTTGTTCAAAAAGGATTTTGATATCTTTTGAGTAAAACAAATATAAGAATAAGAATATTGAAATGAAGATTTATAAAAATAAATATTCTTTTAGAATAGACTAAAACAAGAAAGTTAGACTTATAAATTGAATATATACTAGTTTATAAAGAGCTTTTTATATATATTTGTTTTGCTGAATAAAATTGGTGATTAGAGAAACTTGTAAAACAAAATGTGATAAAATGTTTTTATAAATCGTATCAGAAGGCGAATCTGTAGAAGTATTTATCAACTTCCGATCGCATAAGATAAAGCGTTTATTATTTTTCTTTTTCATCCATCAATTTAACCTAATTGAATTAGCTACACTTATTGATAACAAAAGAATAAAATAGTATAATGGGCATTTAGTAATCTGATAATTAATAATTTTAAATACACATTAAAATGTTGTTAATATGTTTTTCATTTCTTTCTTTTGTAGAGCTAACCTCATGTTTTTTTTGATATGCAGGGAAATGTCATATGCGATTGGCCTGCCTGCTTTTTCAGGAACGCTATATTAATCTTGCGTTCTGTTGTTTTTGTTCATTGTAAATAATTGCTCTTTTTTGCTTTTCTACTTTTATTTCTTCGCTTTTCGTTCACCTCCTTGGAAATTTAGCAAAAGCAGAAATATATTAGCTGACACACACTTTTGAGAGTAGTTTTTAGGGGGAGAACTTTACGGGACAAGTGTTAGTGTGTAACTTGTGTTTGCCTCTTCGTGATGTTGTTCTTTCGATATTTTGTACTCTTTTTTATTATAGTGGATTGCTCATTTTTATTGTGGAAGTAGGTCAATTGACGAACCGCATTAAATGTTTGTGTCTCTTTTGGTAGATTTCTCTTGTATTGTTGGATTTATCGTCATTAAAGGTTTGCTTTGCTAGATTCTATGTGACACCCATTTTTTTCGATTCTAACACGAACAACTTCGTAATTTATAAAATTTTAGAGAAGCTGACATAACTCTTTTTGACATCGAAATATATTAGCTGACACACACTTTTGATCTATTTAATTGACAATTGTCAAAAATTGAAGATGAAATTAGGGATATGAGAAATAGAAATTTTAGATTTATGTTTCTATAACTAATTACTATATTTTATATATTCTTTTGAAGTTATGTAAGTGTGTGATTTCGTTGGTAGGAAAAAAGAAGTGATGATCAGTTGTTCCTCCTCTCTAATTTAATGAAAATGATAAAGGTAGTTTTCCAGGGTCCAAATACTTCTTCATAGCAACTGTAATTAATCTAATTCAAGGAAATATTAAAGGACTTCATAAATCTGCATTTTTGCAAAGGAAAGTGGATTCTGATCTGGATCGAAAAAGGAAAAAAAACAAGATTCACCTGTTTGGCCAAGCTTTTTCAAAGTTAAAAGCATTTTTTTTTAAAATAAGTATTTTTTTTCAAAGTTAAATGTGTTTGATCAAACTTTTAGAAGAAAAGCAGTGATGCAGAAAAAATAAATTCTCTTCGAAAGCACATTTAAGAAAAATACACTTAGATTCATTTTATAAAACCTTGGTCAAACACTAATTGTTGTTTAGAAATATTTTTCAAATTAATTAGTCAAACATAAATTATTTCTTACCAAAAGTATTTTTTTCAAAAAATACTTTTTAATTTAGAGGTGAAATATTCTAAAATTTCGGGTTCGCAATCTGCTCCTATAAGGTATGCAAACAAGGGCATAAATTAGGTAGGAAATGAAGATTTTTAAACATGTACTTAAATGGATATAAATACCATTCAATTGTCTAGCCAATTGTGTCATTCATCTATCACCTATATAGGAAAAGTCCATTGGTCGATTATATTAAAAACTAATAATCTTCAGTTTCAAGATCCAATCGAAATATTTTTTAGCTATATATATATATATATATATATATATATATATATATATATATATATATATATATATATATATATATAAATAATGCATTTTTCGGTAATTATCAAGATATTTATATTGTAATTTTAATACATACACAGAGCCAGCGCAGCGGAAATTAAACAAGGAACGTACCTTCAGCCATGATTGTTCAAGTGTTGTGGAATCGCCTCGTAAAACTTTGACAGAAAAACCTAGAGCCTTCTAGCCTAAGCCTATCGTTGGATGCCAGACTGATGGAGTCACAGGCGTATTTATAGGTAGGCTAGGGACTCTTAGGCAAATACTTTAGCCCTAGGGACTTCTTCATAAATTATAATTACCCTAGGGACTACTAATATATGGTAATTTCTTTCCATCAAAGAAACTACCATATATGCATAACCACGGAATATTATCTGATATATTATTTCCTTTGGGAGAGAAGGTAAATAATTTATTACCATATATGTGGGCCACACTAGAAATTTCTAGAAAGATACGGTAAATTTCTTACATTCTCCCACTTGGTCCACATATTTAAAATCAGATAATCCTTTATGAGTGATAAACATATAATATGGCCACAAACTTTATCACTCAACTAAGAGTTATGCGACAACCACTTTAACTAGAATATATTATTACACGAATCATGGCGGTCATGCTTTTAAACAAACACTTCCTTCCATGTATTACAATGCACAATATATTCTAATAAAGTGTCTAACAACTTTATGAATGAGCTTAATATAAGTCATCCAGAGTCCAACTTTATTGATCCAATGATCACAAATAATACATGAAAAACCAAAAGTGTGCACCGTCATGTATATCAAAATAAACATAATGTCTAGACAAACTGTTAGAGAGCAAAGCAAGACTAAATTGAGCTACTAAGCCCCATATGGGTTACATGATCCTTGAAAATATTAGCCGGCAGACCTTTAGTCATAGGATCAGCAATCATCAAAGTAGTACTAATATGCTCAAAATTCACATCTTGCTTCTTCACATAATCTCTAACCATCAAGTACTTTATGTCGATGTGCTTGCTTCGGCTGCCACTTTTATTATTCTTAGAAAAGAAAACTGCAGTTGAATTGTCACAAAAGATTCTCAATGGCCTTGAAATGGAATCGACTATCCTAAGGCCGGAAATAAAGTTCTTCAACCATAACGCCTGTGATGTAGCTTCATAGCGTGCTATAAATTCAGCTTCCATTGTGGATGTTGCAACAATGGTCTGCTTGACACTTCTCCAAGATACAGCACCTCCAGCGAGGAGAAAAATGTATCCTGAAGTAGATTTACCAGTGTCTTTACATCCACCCAAATCAGAGTCTGAATATCCAATCACCTCCAATGAGTCGGAGTATTTGTATGTGAGCTTAAAATCCTTGGTTCCTTGCAAATATCTCAAGACCCTTTTACCAGCTTTCCAATGGTCAAGACCAGGGTTACTTTGATATCTGCCAAGCATTCCTACCGCAAAAGAAACATCGGGTCTAGTGCAGACATGTGCATACATAAGGCTTCCAACAAGCGAAGCATAAGGAATGTCTTTCATTTGGTCTTTTTCCAATGCATTTTGTGGACATTGATTCAATGAGAATTTGTCACCTTTAATTATGGGTGCTGCTATAGGTGAACAGTTCTTCATCCCGAATCTTTCCAGAATTCTTTCAATGTAGGCCTTCTGAGACAGTCCAAGTAATTTTTGGGATCTGTCTCTGTGAATCTCTATGCCAATGACATAGGAGGCTTCACCCATATCCTTCATCTCAAAATTCTGGATAAGGAACTGTTTAGTCTCGTGCAACAATCCCAAATCACTACTTGCAAGCAAAATATCATCCACATATAGAACCAGAAAAATATATTTGCTCCCACTTATCTTAAGGTATATACATTGATCAATGATGTTCTCCGTAAATCCAAATGAAGAAACAACATTATGGAATTTAATATACCATTGACGGGAAGCCTGTTTTAGCCCATAAATAGATTTATTTAACTTGCAAACAAGGTGACTTTTGTCCTTATCACAAAATCCTTCAGGTTGACGCATGTATACCTCCTCTTCAAGATCTCCATTCAGAAAAGTTGTTTTCACATCCATTTGATGTAACTCTAAATCAAAATGAGCTACTAATGCCATGATTATTCTCAATGAATCCTTCTTTGATACCGGAGAGAAGGTTTCATGGTAATCAATGCCTTCCCTTTGAGTGAAACCCTTGGCTACAAGTCTGGCTTTATATCGTTCGATATTACCCGATGAGTCTCTTTTAGTTTTAAAGACCCACTTGGAACCTATGGTAGAGGATCCCTTTGGTAATTCGACGAGATCCCAGACTTTATTCTTAGCCATAGATTCTAACTCTTCTTTCATGGCATCATACCAAAATGTGGAGTTTTCTCCACTCATGGCTTGTGAAAACGAGCATGGATCATCTTTTAGTCCAATATCAAAATCAGACTCTTGGAGATACACAATATAGTCGCTAGAAATTGCTGATTTTCTAATTATTGAGGATTTTCTCACTCCCACTAGTTCTGACACTTCTTCAGCGGGTTCAGGTAAAGTGGGTTGATCTTGCTGTGGCTCCTCAGGTGGTGGTGGCTCTTGAACTTGTTGTTGTTCAGATAATTCATGAGAATTTCTCCTGAGAAACATTCAAGTTCCCAATATATAAAGGTACCACGGGTGGTTCTCTTATCTCTTCCAATTCCACCCTTTGAGTCAAACCACTCCCACTCTCTTCATGATCCTCAAGAAATTTAGCGTTTCTAGCTTCAACAATTTTAGGAGAATGAGAAGGACAATAAAACCTAAATCCCTTGGAGTTAACCGCATAGCCTATAAAATAACCGCTTATTGTTCATTAATCCAACTTCTTTAGTTGTGGGTTATAAACCCTCACTTCAGTTGGACATCCCCAAACGTGTAAATGATTTAAACTAGGTTTCCATCCTTTCCATAACTCAAAAGGTGTCTTGGGGACAGCCTTGGATGGAACCCTATTTAAAATATACACAACGGTTTTTAAGGCTTCACTCCACAAGGATAAAGGTAAACTTGATCTGCTAATCATGCTTCTTACCATGTCCATTAATGTCCGGTTCCTTCTTTTCGCCACACCATTTTGTTGTGGTGTTTCTGGCATGGTATAATGAGCAATTATACCTTCACTTTCAAGGAACTCAGCAAATGGACCCTTAACTTGTCCCTTATCTGTGTACCTACCATAATATTCTCCACCCCTATCGGATCTTACAATTTTGATCTGAGCACCAGTTTGTTTCTCTACTTCTGTTTTGTAGACTTTAAAAGCATCAAGTGCTTCTGATTTATTAAAGAGAAAATAGAGATACATATATCTTGAATAGTCATCAATAAACGAGATGAAATATCTCTCACCATTCAAGCAAGGGGTAGGAAAAGGTCCACATATGTCTGTATGTATGATCTCAAGTAATTGAGAACTCCTTTTGGCACCTTTAGTTGATTTATTGGTCCGCTTACCCTTTATGCAGTCCACACAAGTCCCAAAGTCAGAAAAATTAAGAGTTTTTAGAACTCCATCATTAACCAACCTTTTGACTCTATCAATAGAGATGTGTCCCAATCTCTTGTGCCAAAGACTAGATGAGTTCTCATTGACAATACATCGCTTAGTGCCAATTTCTTTATCATGCAAAGTTAAAACATTGCATTCAAATGTGGGGTCTAGCTCAAGTTTATATAAATTTTCATTCAAATTTCCAAAACCAATAACTTTATTATCTTTCAAAAGTTTCACAAAAGGATAATGAAAATTCAAATCATATCCACTAATCGATAGTCTTAAAAGAGAAATTAAATTTCTAGAATATTCTGGAACATAAAAAGTATTTTCTAAATCTAAGTGAAAACCATCTTTCAAAATGAGCCTATAAGTTCCCACGCCTTCCACACGTGAACGCGTCCTATTGCCAGAATAGACGTATTGTTCACTTCCTATCGGCTTCCTCTGAGTTAGAAAGCCCTGCATGATTTTGGCAATGTGAATTGTAGCACTTGAATCAATCCACCATGTATTATCAGAAACTTCAGTAAAATTAGATTCATAACATACAAAGGTAAAATTACCTTTCTTTTCAAGCCATTTCTTGTATTTCAGGCAATCTTTCTTCCAGTGTCCCTTCTTCTTACAGAAACGACAAGCATCTTTGTCAAATGTGCTTTTCTTCTTCATGGGAACACTTTTGCCCTTATTTGCATTTCTCTTACCATGAGTCACCATATTAACACTTTCAGGTGTCTCATGCTTCAACCTCTCTTCTTCTTGAACACACATGGTCAAAAGTTTATTGATTGACCATTTATCCTTATGTGTGTTGTAAGAAATCTTAAACGGACCATATTCCGCAGGAAGTGAGTTGAGAATGAAATGCACAAGAAATGGTTCGGACATATCAACCTCAAGGGACTTGAGTTTAGCAGCAATGTCTCTCATCTCCATAATGTGCTCACGCACTGTACGACTTCTGTCGAAAGTCATACTTGAGAGCCTCTTCATAAGGGTGCTGGCCAATGCCTTGTCAGAGCTTACGAATTGTTCATCAATTGCCTTCATGTAAGCTTTGACATTATCGCTATTAGGGATAGAACCCCTAATGCTTTGGCTTATGTGAGCTTTTATGAGCATTAAACTTAAGCGATTAGATCGCTCCCACCGCTCATAACTAGCCCTAGCAGCTGGCGTACTTGATTCCGTGGGGATAAGTGGTTCATCCACACGGAGTGCCAGGTCCAGATCCGAGCACCCTAAAGTGAGAAGGACTTTCTCCTTCCATTCAACATAATTGTCACCCGAAAGCATTGGAATTCGAGCATTCTCATTAAAAATAGCGGTAGGAAAAGCGGTAAAGACTGCAAAACAAGGATAAACATGCATAAGCTATGAAGTACAGTCCATCAAAAGTGAATCGCGTAAAATACCGATTCGAAGTAAACTCTAGACCTTCCTGTGGGCAAAGGTTGCAACCTCATGCATAGAATTTACTTTACTTTATTAGACTAGTAAACTAAAACACATAGAAATTTATCCGTACCTGTGGGCATAAGATAATTTTCAACTTAATGGTTTACTATCTCATTCCAATTAATCTCACCAGTATAGTTACCTCCCTGTAGGGTCGGGTTACTATTCTAATGAGATAGTTGGACTAAGTAGATGTCATTATAATATTAATTTTAATCACCAAACTTTATGTGATTAAATAGCTTAATATCTTTTGTATCAAGTATTCAAGATGCTATGGCTACTCCTAAATATATGACATAAAAGAAAACTCAAAATGACATCTCAAAGTAATTAATCTTAATAATCAACTTAATCAAAATGTTGATTGAGGGACTTGAATATAAACAGGATGATATGTTACCCCAAAGGTTAATATTAATTCAAATGTCATAACTCAAATAACTGTTGAACGATGAAAATTCAAAACTGACATAAATATAACTCCGAACACAATGGAGTAGTACTTTGATTTTTAGTCAAATTGTGTTTGAATGAAAAGTACACAGACACATCTAACAAAATCAATTTCAATACAAAATAAAGTTGAACTAGAATCTTGTAAACTTGGACA
The DNA here is from genome assembly GCA_032618575.1 of Nicotiana noctiflora. Classification (NCBI taxonomy): domain Eukaryota; kingdom Viridiplantae; phylum Streptophyta; class Magnoliopsida; order Solanales; family Solanaceae; genus Nicotiana; species Nicotiana noctiflora. The sequence goes on from JASVEL010012345.1 coordinate 89,117, forward strand.
AATTATTAATCAATGCACGTGACTTCAACAAATCCAATCCATCAACCAGTGAAAGCCAACAAAATTTATCGTTGATTTCATATAAGGTAATAAAAGGAACAATTTCAAAGTCCTTATGAGAATTGTTTTTTTTTCCTTTTAACTACCGTACGCATACCAAAAAACTTTTCACATAACTCCAGACTTATATAGATTAATACAGATCAATACAATAGAGATAATTATTTTTCTGGACACTTATTGTAGCCAAGTACTTGCTTAATTACAGAGAGGAGAGGAACTATAAGCCACAATATATATAGAGCTGACAAAAGCATCCATCAAATAAAGGCTCTTGCCTACCGTCATCATAAAAAGACATATTTTATAATTATACAAACGTGTTGTAGCGCCTCTTTCTTAAATAAGATCACAAATGTCACGGAAAGCATTGTGAATTGGCAGGGATATATAAAGGTCACAATGACGACATACTGAAAAACCCAAAAACAAGAGTTTTCTCAATAGGCTAGAGAAATTCAGGTTACAAGAACATGACAGTTTTCGATCGTTTTTTAATTGTCATCAGTAGACACTGAACAACATAGCTAAAAACCTGGCTCTGATACCACATATTGTAATTTAAATACATACACAGAGCCAACGCAGCGAAAATTAAACAAGAAACGTACCTTCAGCCATGATTGTTCAAGTGTTGTGGAATCGCCTCGTAAAACTTTGACAGAAAAACCTAGAGCCTTCTAGCCTAAGCCTATCGTTGGATGCCAGACTGATGGAGTCACAGACGTATTTATAGGTAGACTAGAGACTCTTAGGAAAATACTTTAGCTCTAGGGACTTCTTCATAAATTATAATTACCCTAGGGACTACTAATATATGGTAATTTCTTTCCATCAAAGAAACTACCATATATGCATAACCACAGAATATTATCTGATATATTATTTCCTTTGGGAGAGAAGGTAAATAATTTATTACCATATATGTGAGCCACACTAGAAATTTCTAGAAAGATACGGTAAATTTCTTACAATTTATCGAGGAAGCAAAAATCCTTTTGAAACAAGCTATTCAAAAATAAATGGACCATTTTATACTTCAAGAACAAGCATAAAAAAATATTCATTACTTTAGTCTTAATTTCTTAAAGAAGGAATCAATCGGCTAGTGTTCAAATATTCAAACAACCATTCTTGCTATCGAAATCGAAAAAATAATATTCATGCAGATTCCAAGAGAATGAAGAGAATGTTGGAATGCCTTGAGAAAGTAAGCAAATAACTAGCATGAGGAATGCTTACTGCATTTGAAAGAAAGACAAAATATAGATATATATAATCATGAGAAATTGAGAATGTTGTGGTCAGTGGCGAAGCCACATGTATATAAGGGTGGTCAACCGACCATCCTTTGTCGAAAAATTGCATTCTGTACATAGGTAAAATATTACGTTTTAGAGGTACATAACATATATTGAACACCCTTTATCGAAAAAAAATTTACTTCTTTTAAATTTGAACACCCTCAAGAAAATTCCTAACTTCGCCATTGGTCGTGGTTGGTATCAAAAAAATATGTATATTATGAGAATGTTGGTTTTTTTTTTAAATGAGAATGTTGGGTTGGTACTGGAGAATGTGCTATAAAAAATTTGTACGGTATTAAAATGTCCTTTGGTTTTATGAACAGCAAACACTGAAGAGTCAGATAAATATAATTCACTGCCTACTTCAAAGTCGAAAAGGCAATGAACACTTAACTATTTAAAATTAATTTAATTTTAAATATAGTAAGATATATTACTATTTTCGAAACAAATAAATAAAGGAAAGAAATCACATAATAGAAGGAATACCTTTTTTTCCCGTGACAGATGCCTAAGCCATGCATACCACTCATTTAATTTGCTGGTTTATGCCTTACTTTCCTTTCCCATATTCAAAAAGGAGATAAAAAGTAGGCAAAAAGAAAGCCAAAATAAGAAAGCTTTTGTACCGAAAAAATAAGTCTATCTTTACGCCCGTTTGGCTATAAGTTTTGTCAAAATAAATTTGATTTATTTTCAAAATTTATATTTGGCTATAGATTGTGCTCATATTTTGGCCAAATCTCAAATCAAAAATTTTAAATTCCAAAATAAGCTATTGAGCTGAATTTTGGTCAAAATCTCAAAATTTGGAAATTATATACATGTTTTTAAAAAATAAAAATATGTTTTGAAAAGGTAAGGCCAAAAACATTTTTATCTTCAAATCAAACTTCACCCAAATCAGATTTTTCAAAATAAATTTGGGATCTATGGCTAAACGCTATTAGTGTATCCAACTCTTATCTCCTTTTAAAATTGCAAATATAAATATTCGGGTATTAATTTTATTCCATTATTCAACCTCATCTCATTTAAGATTATTATTATATTTATTTTCCTGGTACAAGATTATATAAATATTTATGCTTTAGTTTAGCATATATTGTTCGAGGGGGAGAGACAGTGGTAACCTTCAATCATTCTTTGTTCCTTTTGAAGATCTTTGAACTCATGAAAATATGGCCAAATTGGTTAAAATTTTGGCTGGTTTGCTGATAGTGGCTTTCGATATCGTTGCAGGGATTCTTGGATATAAAGCAGAAGCATCTGAAAACCAGGTATATATCAATCGATTAATTTAACAAAACCTTAACTTCAAATTAATCTGTTGAAATCTATTATATAAATCTTGTCTATTCATTCTGCTATGTAATCGAGTCTAGTTCATACAACTTCTAATGGTATTCGGTGAAGATTTTAAAGATTTTTGATTCTTTTTTTTTTTCAAAACTAGCCACTGGTTTTAACTTCAAAAGGTTTACTTATGTTATACCTTTTGAAGAGTGTCAGCATTTCAAACTCCTCGAGAAAGGTTTTTTTATGAGTTTAACAGTCTGAAATTCCGAAATCTAACTTATTTTGAGAAGTATTTTCTTATGTAAAAATATTTTTTACACTAGTATTTTCTCTGGTCCAAAATAAGTAATTTTTTTTGAATGTTTTCACATATATCAAGAAAGTCACTAGTTAGCATTAATTAGCAATTGAATTGACCATTTTAACCTTACTATATCACATAAACACTCCTAACACATATTCCAATACTATTTACTCCAAGGACAATGTAGGAAAAACATCATTTAAGTCATGAAATTCGAATAAATTACTTATTTTGGACCACAAAAAAGGCAAAAAAATTACTTATTTTGGATCGGAGGGAGTACTTTTTATTTATAAGTAGTTTGTATTTGGTTAATTAATTTAAAAATCACTTTGAGCGGCAATTAGTATTTGGTTTAAACAATATTTCTAATTATTTTTTCCTCGAAAGTACTTTTAAAAAAAATATTTTTGGTGAAAAGTTACTTTTTTTTTTTTCCTCGTGCTTTCTCCTTGTACTCAAAATTACTTCTCTTTCTTCTTAAAGCTTGGCCATATACTTCACCTTTGAAAAAAAAACTTTCGTTTGAGAAACTTGGCTGAAAAGGCTATAAATCTATGAATTGATCGTATAAAAATATTCACATAATCATGTCATTTATAGGTAAATCTTTTAATAAGTACTACAGTAATCGATAATCTGATAAAAATGGAAGGGGTGTGTTGGAAAATTGCAGTTTGTCATTTTTTTTAATTATGTGTGTATACATATTGAATTCCTTTGATTTCTTTATATATTTACTTCTTTCACATCAGGGCTCCGTAGTTAAGGTTAAAATTCACTTTACTAATAGTGTAAAAAAGTCTTTACCTCGTAGTACGAGCGACTTAAATCAGTTTTCTATAGAGTATTTGATTGTGAATTGGAGCAGGAAAAGCACCAGACGCTGTGGTTGTTCGAGTCATGTAACAAGCCAAGCCACGAGGCATTTGTTTTTGGGTTAGCTGCAGCAACTCTTTTTGGAATAGCTCATGTTCTTGCCAACCTTCTCGGAGGCTGCAGTGTTTGTACTACTGTCGATATTCGGAAAGCCACCCCTATTAAGCAATTATCAATTGCTTGTCTCGTTTTTACATGGTATGAGACGTCGCGTAACTTAAAATCTTGAATTCACCTCTGACATTCTTTTCTCATTAATTTTCTTAATTCCCTTAGGTTTTTTTCTTCATATCAGCAAGCAAGGATCTGTAAATTCACTAAATATTTGTAAATATCTAACTGTGAACCGAGTTATTATTACATATTAATCTAAAATTACAGTAGGAATCCATAAGCCTCAAATCTTGGATCCGTCTATGTCAGAAAGTAGCTTGTTCGGCAAGTCTATTTTTGAAAGAAGTCATTTTTGTATTTTGATTTTCAGGATCATATTTGCAGTAGGATTGGGAATGCTGGTGATTGGGACAAAAGCAAACCACAAGTCAAGAACTTCGTGTGGTTTCATACATCATAATTACCTATCCATTGGTGGAATTCTGTGTTTTGTTCATGCCCTCTTTTCTGTTGCATATTATGTCACAGCTAGTCAAAATCTGGCATAACTTATGAAATTTTTTATTGATGTGTTTTAGACCAATGGCATTTGCATATATGTTGAACAGCAAACTGTAATATAACTTGTGTTTTGCATCACGCAAGGTTGACTAGTTTTGTCTCGAAATAAATTTAGGATAAAGGGTTAGTATGGAATAGGCTTTCTGCTCTTTCGGGTAGGGGTAAGGCTTGTGTACGTATTACCCTCCCCAGACCCCACTTTATGGGAATACACTGGATAGTTGTTGTTGTTGGATAGTATGGAACAGACAAAACAAGGAAGAGGCGGCGCTGAGATTACAGAGCAAACAGGAAGAGAAGTGTATAGAGCCAACACAAATGAGAGAGCAGAACTCCAAATGGAAGCAACATGTTTAGGAGCTCATTTCACTTGAACAACTGAAGAACGCTAATGTCTAGAATTTCTCCCCGCATTCTTGTTACCATACAATATAGGTTCTAGAAATTATGATATTGGCTCTAATTGCACATGATTTTTAGGAAATGGTGTTAGAAATCTCCATTGCACACCCAACTGTTGACCTTGTTGTACAGTTTGTAGCAATAGTTAGGTGTTTCATTCTCAAAATAATGCGTGAATTTGCATCAAAACAGAACAAGAGTTGAGTTTTCAAACTGTTTTGTGCACCCGCTTCCCATTAAAAACAGTTCTCCATCACATAGTGACTATTTATTTCAACAATGTATTTTTTATAACTTTTTAGGTGCCTTAACTATTCATTTCAATTATATAAATTTTTATTTTCAGATCAAATTCAAAAAAAGATTAACTAAAACTTTATTATTTTTGGCCAAATAAAAAAACATTTAGCCTAAAGAACGTAGCTATATCCAAGTTTTATTATAAATTTTATTCGAAAAGAATTATTTAAAAAAAAATATTTTTATAAAAAATACCATATAGACGGAAAAATTCACGTGGCAGGTGAGTGCACCGATATTTTTTGCCACATCAGTGTATAGGGGGTAATGACTCTCAAAATGCTAAGTTGAGGGGGATAATTAATACCGGATATAGTTTGAGAAGGATACTAACAATCTGAGCCAAATTTAAAGGCGATTTAAGATATTGTGCCTTTCAAAATCCATTTAAGATTGTTGTTTAACTTTCAAATTATACCACTCAAGTTAACAGGTAAGAGGTTTATTGTATCTTAAATTAGTTTATATACCCTAACACTATAAAAAATACTATTATGCAATTAAGTAACTCAAAAGAAAAATATAGGTTAAGTGTAACTCTTATAATGACGAATATGCCATAAAATTTATCGGTGTATATACCATAATAAAAAGAGTGTTTTATGTCATTCTCAAAAGTAAAGCAATCATTCTTTTGAAAAAGTTTTTATAGGCGCCTCAAGCATTCTCTCATTTTCTGTTTTCAGTATTCAATTTTTACTCCAAATTCATATTAACCACTCACCAACAAACCAAAAGAAGCAAAACTTAAGGAATTCATTTCAGCTTCTTCTGTAGTATAAATAAAGGAGTGCAGATATAATAACAATGAAAATAGCAACAACAATGAATCTTGACTAAAAGCTAGCAGGATTAATGTAACATTAACAAAAGAAAAAACATACCAGTTAGTCTAGAGTTTTCGTAACAGTTGTATTGACACGCAGTCTTACTTTCTGTTGGTAGTAGATTTTATGACTACCTAATATTTTCTTTCATTGTTGATCACCTTACTGACTTATAATTTTTATTCTGCTTTTTTATGGTTTTTTATTGTTACTTCTTGTCCATATTTTTATTATTGTGGTGCTTATACTTTCTTGAGTCGATAGTCTATTGAAACAACATCTCTATTCTCACAAGGTAAATGTAAGGTCATGCATATACACTACTACTTTAGACACCACGGTATATGATAATACTATATATGTTATTGTTATTATAACAAAAGAAAAAACATAAGCATCAATTATTGTCCCAACCACCAAATTTTAACGCTCCTAATCAACAACAAAAATAAATATATCAAACATAATCTAAAAGCTCCAAGAAAACTACTTTAATAATTAGTTTCCGTAACTTTTTGCACAAAAAAAGAAACATATATAAGCCGTCAACTTCTACTTACCACTCGTAACCTCAGCCACCAATTTACAATTCTCCCTAATCAAAACTAACATCTTTATCTTCAAATCAGTTTCTTTTTCCTGCAGTTTCTTCAACTTTTCCTCCAAATTCCTCATCTTATCACTACCAACAAAACTCATATTTTTCTTCATTACATTGAAAGTTGCAGCCAAATACGGACATTTGGTCTGAAAATTCAGTTGATCTTGATCATCTATTTCACCGATAATTTGCAGCCACGAGCCTTCGCCATACTAATTCAACGACAGTTGAAGTAATACTCGGGCTATGAACCCTCGACTCAAAAGAATCAACATAAGTTAACTATGGTTGAACTGGGACTCAAGCCACGAGCCTTCGCCATATTAATTCAAAGACAATTGAAGTAATACTCGGACTATGAGCCCTTGACTCAAAAAAAAATCAACAAAGTTCAACTACGGTTGAACTGGGACTCAGGCCACGAGCCTTCGCCACACTAATTCAACGACAGTTGAAGTAATACTCGGGCTATGAGCCATCGACGCAATAGAATCAACAAAGTTCAACTACGGTTGAACTCGGACTCAGGCCACGAGCCTTCGCCAGCCTGATTCATCTCGTCAATATTCGGGCTGTGAGCCCTCGACTCAAAAGAATCAACATAAGTTCAACTACGGTTGAACTGGGACTCAAGCCACGAGCCTTCGCCACATTAATTCAACGACAGTTGAAGTAACATTCGGGCTATGAGCCCTCGACTCAAAAGAATCAACATAAGTTCAACTACGGTTGAACTGGGACTTAGGCCACGAGCCTTCGCCACATT
>JASVEL010012346.1:0-205754 GCA_032618575.1 Nicotiana noctiflora
CTAATCACGGTAATAATAATGCACCAAAGAAACCTCCTCGCCACCAGCAGTGGAAAAGGAAAGAACAAAAGCATGAAGCGATGCAAACACCAAATGCAGAAAGTGCATACTATAGATGTGCAGGAAAAGGGCACTGGTAACGTACCCGTCGTACGCCAAAGCACCTGATTGAGTCATATCAAGCCTCCCTGAAAAAGGCAGAGAAAAATAGTGAAGCAAATTTTATTTCTGAAGATAATTTAGACTTCATGCATTGGATGTAGCTGATTACTTTTGTTATGACCCAAACCCCGCACCGGTCATGATGGCGTCTCTCGTGAGGACAAAGCCACCCAACAAACCCAACTTGTCACTTTCAAAATGGATAAGCGTAAATAGTTAGCAAAATATGACTTAATAATATTAATTAACGAAATTACAACCCAATACAGTCCCAAACCGAGGTGTCACAAGCAACGCGCATCTAGAAGGATTTTAATACAACTACAATACCTAAAGTATATAAAGCCGAAACAATGAACCAAGAGAGAAAGAAAAACGGTGTTGCGAATGCAGGCAGTTACCTTGCTACTCCTATAGCTTTGCCTTTGATCAGCCAAAACCCGATACTGGGTGAATAAATACCTGCATCTGCATGTGAGGTGTAGGAAGTAAAGTGAGTACTCCAACTGAGTGAGTAATAAAAGCAAATAATAACTGAGCAGCAAGAAATCACGTAAAGTAAGTCATCATGCTATATAGGGGTAGTGTAACCCTTTGAGAAAATAGTGAAGCTGTGAAATATTTTGAAGTATCTTGGCTCGGTTTAAAATCTCTTTTAAAAATGTCTTTTTCCAACAGTTAAGCAAATAACTGCGAAACAAGTAGTGCAAGCTGGCATAAAAGTCAGCCACTCGGGCATAACACTTCGTTAATAGATAACTTCGGGAAATCAGGTAATTAGTATAAGAAGTAGCATGAAAGCCAATAAAATGAGAGCACAGAAATATTATGACAAATAATACAAATATGAACAGATGCATGAGTGCAATAAAATGCATATGACGGTACACTCTAGTACCCACTGCGGCGTGCAGCCCGATCCATCCATATATTTATCATCGACGGCGCTTACTAGGGGTGTGTACAGACTCCAGAGGGGCTCCTACAACCCAAGCGCAATATAATGACATCTCATGGCACCAACCAGGCTCTCGGCCTCAATATCAATGTAACACGGTTGCGGCGCGCAGCCCGATCCATGCTCAGTCCAAAAATGCACATAAGCCTCTTGGGAAATATTAAAATAATAGTTCTCAGCTTAAAATGTCAATTAAATATTGCTTAAGTTTTCAAATCTTAGAAAAGATGGCCAAGTTTGCGAAAATAGTATTTAAAACCTTCGACCGAGATCAAATAATATGCAAAAATAATGCAAAAATAGTGATATCAATCTCTGAAGGATTCGAATAATTGGCATGAAGCCCAAATATGGCAATCAACCCAAATTATGATGATAACAAGTAGTTTCAGTCAAATACGCAGTAATTTCATCAATCGGGACGGACCAAGTCACAATCCCCAATGGTGCTCTACCCCACGCTTGCTATTCGGTGTGCAGTCACCTCAATACAGCACTATGATATCAAATTCGGGGTTTCAAACCCTCATAGTATCATTTACAATCAATCACCTCGAACCGGCAAGATCTCTAGATCGCGATGCCTTTGTTCCTCAAATCGGCCTCTACACGCGTTGAATCTATTTAAAATAAGAGTGAATACATTACAATGAGCTAAGGAAACATAACCCAATCGAAAAGATTCAAAAAATATCGATAGTCACAAAATTTGCAAAACCCGAGCCCCAGGCCCACTTCTCGAAACAAGACAAACTTTATACCAAAATATTTTTCATCACCTCAAGAACTCGAAAATCAAAGTTTGTTTGACCCCTCAAATAATTCCTAGATGGTCTCACAATCTCAAGCCCTAACTTCACCTTTTTCTATTGATTTTCATGTCTAAATCCATGTAAGATCACATATTTAACTCAAAAAAAGGAAGAAATCAATTACCTAGTTTTGCTTGGTGAAAATTCATCCTTGAGCTCTACAAAATCGTCCAAGCTAAATGAAAGGAATGAAAGAAATGAGCTAAAACTCGTGTTTAAAACAATCTGCCCAGGCTTCATCGAGTTGTGCCTTGTGTTGTGCAGGTTGTACATCCTCTTAACATTTTTCTTTTATGTACACCTTCTGCTAAAATGCCAATGACACCTTGTAGAAATATTCAAATGACAAATTATTTGCAGATTTAAAAAGTAGACTCGAATATCTTTCATTTGATAGGTTGTACAACATATAACTCTTTATATATTACGAGATATGAGCTTCTAAAGTGCATCAGAAAATTCTTTCAGAATTGCTCCACCAGCTATTTTCGATCTATCACAACTTCCTGATAGAATATCCAATTCATGGATAGTTTAATTTTATGAAAACTAGAATGTAAGGACTACAACCTTTGCGTTTAGTAATTTTATGGATTCCTTATATATTGCAAGATATGAGCTTCCAAATTGGACTTCTCGCACCAGAAATTTTCTGGTGCAGAGCTGAAGCAAAAGAAAAATCTGCAATTTTTCCAAAGATGAAATAGTCTGTTTAACCACCCAAAACTCACCCGAGGCCACTGGGACCTCAACCAAACATTCCAACATATCGCGTAATATCATTCAGACTTGTTCCGCCTTCGAAACGCTCAAAACAACATCCCAACCCCAAATTTACATCATATTCAAGCCTAAGAATTTCAAAATCTTCTAAATTACTCTTTTGATAAAAAAAACCCAATCAAACCACATCTAAATGACATGAAATCTTTCACACACATCCCAAATGACACAATGGAACTACGGTAACTCTCGAAATTCTATTCCGACCCCTATATCAAAACCTTACCTATCAATCGGAAAACGCCAAAAATATCAACTTTGCCAATTCAAGCCTAAATCTACTACGAACCTCTAAAACTCCTTTCGATCACACTCCTATGTCATAAATCACCTCCTGAAGCTAGCCGAACCATCAGAACTCACATTCAAGCCCTCTAACACATAAGTCAATGTCCGATTGACTTTTCCAACTTAAGCTTCCTTAAGATAGACAAAGTATCTCAAACCTTACCAAAATCATTTCAGAATGACGTCAAATTTTGCACACAAGTCACATTCGATATTATGGACCTAATCTAGCTTCCAAAATGGAAATCCGACCACGATATCAAAAAGTCAACTCTTGGTCAAACGTCTAAAAAATATTCAACTTTTTAACTTTAGCCAAATGACTCTAAAATGACTCACGGACCTCCGTATTCATTTCCATTCGTGCTCCCAACACTAGAATCACCATGCAGAGCTTTTCAATGACTCGCAATCCCAAATGGACCTCGATAACACTGATATGCACTTCAACCCAAACTTAATAAAATTCTTTCAAAAAAACCAACTTGCACAATAGGTGCCGAAACGTTCTCGAGTCTTCCGAAACCCGATCCGGACATACGCCCAAGACCAAAATCATAATACGAACCTGCTAGAATCTTCAAATCCTGATTCTAAGGTCGTTAACTAAAAAACTCAATCTTACTCAATTCTTTCAACTTTATGCTTTCGAAATGAGAATTCTCTCCAAATCAATTCCTAATTTTTCGGAATTCAATTCTAACCATGCGTACAAGTCATAATACTTGAAGTGAAGCTGCTCATGGCCTCAAACTATTGAACGACATGCTAGAGCTCAAAATGACTGGTCAGATCATTATATTCTCTCCCACTTAAACATATGTTCATCCTCAAACGTGCTAAGAACTACTCTGGAGTTATCTTAAATCACTGTTTAATACCTCGTTCTTCTGCCCGTGCTACCACAATCTAGTTGAGTACACTTGCTCGAACAATTCTTAAAATATCCTCTTTTATTTATGAAGATGGTCCTTAGAACCAAGTTTTCAACATCCGAAATCCTCTGCCAGGCCTGTTTCCAATATATAAACTCCTTATCAACTACCACACGATGTGCTAAAACATAACTGCATACATTTTCTGAATTAGCACCATGCATCGCATAATTCACATCTAACCACAATGAGACTCCCTAAACCTTAATAGCTGAAATTCTACGAATTTGATGCTCCTAATAAACCTTGTAAATATATATATATATATATATATATATATATATATACACACACACACACATACACACACACACATACACACATCCTTCTTTAATGCTGGCGATACCACCACAACGGAGGAGATGTGTAAAAATTTCTAACCAACTACAGAGCTAACCGAACATTGAATCTTTCCTTTTGACTAAAATTATTATCTCATTATGAACCAATTAATGGTAATTGTCCTATAATATACTTCTACATAGCTTATCGCACCGATCCCTGATACCATAATTTCGTCTTGCCCAGCATGAACTACTCATGCAATAAGTCACCATAGGCATGACCAACAGTCTCACATTATGCCACAACATGCCAATAGGCCTCATCTCGAACATGATGCATAAGGAAATGACTCAGGAAGGGACTGCTAAACTTGCGCAACTAACATGGATTTCCTTATAAAATAGGAAGCAAAAAACAAAAATATATATATAGGAGCCTTACTCAACATCACCCTAACGAGGGACGAAGGGCTTGGTCGTCGAGACGGACGACAAGCCCAATCGTCAGTTTTGGATGAAATATTTCTTCGTCTGAACCTCGGATCTGGTGTCGGACCCAGTCGGATTCCCTGAGGCATAGACTGTCGAACATAAGTGTTATCCCTTACGTTTACTTTCTTTACGCATGTTCGGCCTTTCATCGTCTCATTATATTTCATGTATGCAGCACGGGTGTGTACACCCCAATTCGTACGGGACATTAAAACTTGGGTGGGGCAGTTGATACACTTCGTGGAGGAGTGCAGGATGTGGGCTGCCTTTACCGCAAAATACAGCCTCCCAGGTATTGTAGTGGTTATGGATTTGGTGACCTCATATCTTGCTTAGACGCCATGTTTTCTAATACATTCTTATAACTGTGTTGGCAGCGCGGAGTGCAGCGCGGAGAAGGAGACGTCGTGCCGCCACTTTCTCGTCGGCGGATTCTGGTTTTGAACTCATGGCTCACGTGGGAGAGACCGCCTCTGAGGCCACTCGCCCTGAGGGTGATCGAGCTGATGTGGGAGCATCTAGTGCTGATGTTTTCGATGCTGCTTATTCAGAGGGTGGAGCTGTAATTCGGAAGCCAGCCTTTACGGATGTTCCCCAGACTTCTCGTCCCATGGTTCAGCCGGTGAATGAGCCGCCATCCAGAGAGGGCCTTTTCCCTCCACCTCTTCCTGTTGAAGAGGACATTTCAGAAGACGACGAGCCGTTGGAGGGAAAGAGGCACCGACTACTCCTAGGAAAGGGGGTGGTCGTGGAATAATGGAAGGCGATTACTCGCCGCCCCGAGTCGAGGCCAGTTTTTATGGGAGACGCCATCCGACGGAGAGGGCGGCCCTCTTGAAGGAGGTTGCGGGAAGTACCGTCTCCCCGCGTGTTGAGGATGACAGCATGCCGGCTGTCGCCGACATGGCTGTAGACGAGGAGGGGACTGCTCCCGGACAGGCTCCTACTCCCGCAGACGTGCCGTAGGAGGATTACGCCTGGGTGGATATGGCGATGATTGGTCCTACCCATCGGCTCGTGATCCCTACGGGATATAATCTGTTGCTGGACAGCGAGCAGGCTGCGGCGTACATGTCCTTGCTATGTGGGGCTGCCGAGACGGAGTCTTTGCAGGCCGTGAGCGACAGAGATTTATCTCGCCGAGTCACCGGCACTGCCTTACACGTATGACTTGGTTATTGCTTTTTATAATTCTCTTATGAGCCTTGAGGCGTTGTATCATTTAGAATTATATCTTTTCTTTACCTTTTTCATAGACCCTTATCTTAGAGGTGGAGCGGGGCCGACGAGAGCGAAAGAAGAATGCCGCCCTCAGAAAAGTGTCGAAGAAATACCGGGAGGCCTATAGTAAGTATAAGACGCTGGCAGATCTCTACACACAGGACCCTCAGTTTCAAGTTTTTTGTGAGGGCTTGAAGTTGGCAGAAGATCAGTTGCCGGAGCGTACGGCCCTGCTGGAGAGGGTTGACGTGGACTTGATGGTTGTTATGGCCCGAAACACCAAATTGAAGAGTCTTCTCTAGCAGTGGGAGGAAGAGCTGGACCTGGGCTGTGTGGCGATGGTGGAGGCGGTGGAGTTGTGTGCCAGGGTTGATGCCCTTACCGCCGAGCTCAGGGCCGCAACGGCTGAGGTGGCTGCCCCTCAGTAGGCGGAGACTATTGTTCCAGCTGGCGATATGTCTCGTGAGGCTCATGATGTGTTTGTATATGCTGAGGTGAGGTGGACTATTTTTGAGGAGTTGATGACTGTCGGTAGAGCCACTGAGGCAGAGGTCGAAGCTTAGTGTCGCCTTGTCAGGGTCGCACATGAGGCTTGTGGGTATGACCCCGACTCTCCGGACCAAGCGGGCTATACCTTTGTTGAGGTGGACCAGTTGGGCACGAGGTCTTGGATTGATAGGGTGTTCTCGGCCGAAGGTGATGGGGACTGCGATGACAGTGCGGTCGGTGCGGAGGAAGTTGATGGGGGCCAGGACAGTTAGATAGGACCTTTTTTTTGTAATCGAGACTATTTTGTAAACTTGCAATTTATTAAGATGATTTATGATGACTTCATGGGAACATCTGTGTTTTTATGTCTTCTTTTGTAACTTCTATGTTGTGCGTGGCGTGGCCTTTTATTTATCAGAGATGACCGTAGTCTTTTTATATGTTGTTAGGGCCTTAACCATTTATGCTTATATTGGAGGTGGCTGTAGTCTCTCCTTACGTTTTTAGGGCCTTAGCCTTTCGTATATTGGAGGCGACCTTTGTCTCTCCTTACACCATCAGGGCCTTAGCCTTTTGCGTTTATGGATGGCTGTAGTCTTTCGTTTGTCGAGGATGATCGTGGTCTTCCTTACGTTGTTAGGGCCTTAGCCTTTCGTATATTGGAGGCGATCGTAGTCTCTCCTTACGCCGTCAGGGCCTTAGCCTTTTGCGTTTATGGATTGCCGTAGCCTTTTGTTTTTCGAAGAAGACCGTGGTCTTCCTTACATTGTTAGGGCCTTAGCCTTTCGTGTATTGGAGATAGCCATAGCCTTTCATTCATGAGAGATGGCCGTAGCCCTTCATACATTGGAGATGGTCGTAGCCTTTCATACATGAGAGATGGTCGTAGCCCTTCATACATTGGAGATGGCCGTAGCCTTTCATACATGGGAGATGGGTGTAGCCCTTCATATATTGGAGATGGTCGTAACCTTATTCCCTATGATATGCCATTCATGCCGATTGCCGGTACACTTGGTGTATCAAATTTAAACTTCTAAACATTTCCAAGCATCTCCTTCGCCACCTCATTAAAAACATCTCCGAGAAAACCCAATTGGGACAAAACTTGGATGAGGGAAAAAGAGTACGACATGGGGAATAGTCTTTAGAAATGGAAATTCTTGAGGTGGGAGATGTTCCAATTGTTTTGGAGCGTCTTCCCGTTTATGGTTTCTAGCTTGAAAGAGCCTTTGTCTGCTACCGCAGTGATTTTGTAGGGTCCGTCCTAATTGGTGCCCAACTTTCCTTCGCTAGGGTCTTTAGATGCCAATGTCTTGGCCATTAACACATAATCGCCTACTTTGAGTGGCCGGATTTTTGCTCTCTTGTTATATTGTTTCTCGATCTGCTGTTTTTGGGCTACTAGCCTAATGTGGGCCATTTCTCTTCTTTCTTCGGCTTTATCTAGGTCTTGTAGTCGATTTACGTCATTCTTTTCTCCGCTCGTGTGTGAGTACCTTAGTCTTGGCTCACCGACTTTGACCGGTATGACGGCATCAGTTCCGTAGACCAATGAGTGAGGAGTTTCTCCTATGGAGGATTTGGGGGTAGTCTTGTGCGCCTATAGTACTTCTGACAGCAATTCGGGCCATAATCCTTTAGCATCGTCGAGTTTTTTCTTCAAAATGTTCAGTATAGTTTTGTTGGATGACTCTGCTTGGCCGTTGGCGGCTGGATGATATGTCGTTGAAAGTATTCTTTTGATGTGCCATTTGTCGAAGAAGTCGTTTGTTTTTTTCCTATGAACTATTGTCCATTGTTGCAGGTTATTTCTTTGGGGATGCCAAAGCGACATATAATGTTCTTCCAGATGAAGGCGATGACTCTTGCTCGTGGATCTGGGCATAGGCACCTGCTTCCACCCACTTGGAAAAATAGTCAGTTAAAACTAATAAAAAGCGTACATTTCCTCGTCCGACGGGTAGTGGTCCAACGATGTCCATTCCCCATTTGATGAAGGGCCATGGTGAGGTGACCGAATGAAAGGGTTCCCTCGGATGATGTATTAGAGGGGCGAACTTTTGACATTTTTTGTATTGGCGAAAGTATTCTGCTGCGTCCTTTTTCATGGTGGGCCAGTAGTAACTAGCCCGTATTAGATATCGCACGAGTGCTCGGTTGCTTGTATGGGCACCGCAATGACCTTCGTGGACCTCCTCTAATACTGGCATCGTCTGGTTGGGGCCTAGGCACTTAGCCAGGGGTCCTCCAAAAGTCCTTTTGTAGAGGTCACTATTTACCATACAGTACCTCGCTGCCTGTGTGCGAAGCTTTCTTGCTTCTTTGTTGTCATGTGGTAGGCTTCCATCCTGCAAATATGATACAAACTGATTGCGCCAGTCTGAAGTCAGATGTAGGGAGAGTACCTCGGTGTGGTCGATCGCTGAATGAAGGTGGGTGATGGTGCTTTCTTTATTTAGGTTGGTGGCGGCGGCGGCCAGTTTAGCCAGTCCATCTGCTTCGGCGTTATGCACCCTACGAACTTATTCCAAGCGGCATTCGTCGAGCTGTGCCATCAATTTGTAGATCTCTGTTCAGTATTTCTGTAGTCTCTGTTCCTTGACCGAATAAGTCCCGGTGACTTGATTTACCACAAGTTGTGAGTCGTAATGTAGGACCAGTCGGCGAGCTCCGTACTTGATAGCTAATTTTATACCTCAATAACAGCTTCATATTCTGCCTCGTTGTTAGTCATCTCGAGACATCGTGCGGACTGGCGAATGACCTCGCCTGTGGGATGCTCGAGGATGAGTCCCAATCCCGATCTCGAGGCATTTGCGAGCCCATCGGTGTAGAGAATCCAGGGGTTGGTGTTTGAAGCGGCTTGCAGGGCTTCCTTCTCTGCCTTTAGTGAGATTTTGACACTGAAATCGGCCACGAAGTCAGCGAGGACTTGTGACTTGATGGCGGTTCTGGGGATATAGGTGATGTCGTGCTCGCTGAGCTTTATGGCCCGTCTAGCGAGATGGCCCAATAGTTCGGGCTTATGCAGGATGCTTCTTAGAGGGAAAGTGGTAACTACTATGATGGGGTGGCACTGGAAGTAGGGTCTCAGCTTTCTGTAAGCCGTGACCAGTGCCAACGCCAATTTCTCGAGGTGTAGGTACCGAGTTTCGGCATCCACTAGGGTTTTGCTAATATAATATATAGGCGATTGCATAGCTTTTTCTTCACGAACCAGTACCACGCTGACCATAATTTCTGATACGGCTAGATATATCAGTAGAGGCTCACCTGGTTTTGCTTTTGACAGCAATGGTGGCGATGATAGACATGTCTTCACTTCTTGCAGGGCTTTGGCCCATTCATCATTCCAGTGGAATCCGTTATCCTTTCTCAACACGCTGAAGAATTTGTGGCATCTGTCCGAGGATCGGGAGATGAAGCGGGAGAGGGCGGCTATTCGACCTATCAACTTTTGGACATGTTTCTTGTTGTTGAGTGTTTCAAGTATTAAGGCGATGGCCTTGATCTGATCGGGGTTGACTTCGATCCCTCTTTGGGATACGAGAAAACCTAGGAACTTTCATGACGCCACGTCGAAGGCGCATTTCTTGGGATTCAGCTTAATCCTGTATTTGTTCAGTATCTCGAAGTCCTCTCGCAAGCGGTTGATGTGATCCTCCTTCCTTGCCGACTTCACTAGCATGTCGTTGATGTAAACCTCCATGGTTTTCCCAAGTTGCTCCTTGAACATCTTAGTGACCAGCCTTTGGTAAGTGGCCCCTGCGTTCTTGAGCCCGAAGGGCATCACTCTGTAATAGTAGGTACCCTGGTGTGTGATAAACGTGGTTTTCTCTTGATCTTCCTCGGCCATCAGGATTTGGTTATAGCCGGAGTATGCGTCCAAGAAACTTAGTAGTTCATGTCCGGCGGTGGCGTCAATCAGTTGATCGATGTGAGGGAGGGGGGGGGAAGGAATCCTTAGGATAGGGCTTGTTCAGGTCAGTGAAGTCCACGCACATCCTCCGTTTCCCATTCTTCTTTCTAAACATCACCACGTTGGCGACCCATTGTGGGTATTTCGACTCCCTGACGGAGTCGTTGGCTAGCAGCTTGTCTACTTCTTCGCGGACTGCCTCGTTGATTGCAGTGTTGAACTTTCTCCTGATTTGCCTTACCGACGGATGTAGTGGGTCCACATTTAGCCTGTGGTTGACGATATCTGGCGAGATCCCTGGCATGTCTGCATGGGAAAAATCAAACGTGTCTGCATGGTTAGTCAGAAATTCATGATACTTACCCGGGTCGGTGAGCCCATGACCGATGTATGCCTTCATTTTGGGGTCATCACGATCTAGTTGAATCGGATCGAGATCTTTGACCGTAGCTTTGCAGGCTTCCACGATGTCTGGGTCTTTTAAAGCGTTGGCCGTCGGGTCCGCTTAGGTCCCCGACATGGCCGATTGCTATGCTTCTGCGCTCGCCCCGTTTAATTGCCGGGTGTGGGCGCAGTCTTGTGTTATTTTATAGCACTCTTGCGTTGTGCGCGGCTCTCCTTTGACGCTGAATACTCCCCATGGGGTAGGCCACTTGATACAAGCTCGAAGGGACCGCTCGCATGGCATGTATCTATGGGCGTTCGATGATGATATTGTAGGCTGTCTCTTGGTTCATCACATGGAAGGTGGTTTCTAGGGTGAGTCCCCTGGCGAGGACAGGTAGAGTCACTTCTCCTGATGTGCACTCCACTGCATTGTTAAAACCAGTTAGAGTTATGCAGCGGGGGGTTATCCTGTCCTCGAGTCCCATCTGTGATAAGACTCTCGGATGGATGATGCAGGTGCCGCTTCCATTATCAAGCATGACTCTCCTGACATCCGTATCAACGATACGTAAGGTAATAACTAAAGCATCATAATGAGGGAAACACAAACCGTCGGCGTCAAACTTATTGAAGGTGATATTTCCTTCGAGGTCATCCTACTGTTCGCGGGAGATGGTCCTCTTTAGTCTGTGTGTGTTGGAGAATTTGACATTGATGGCGACATCATTCCCTTCTCCGACGATCATGTTCACCGTACGCGTCGGAGAGGGTGGTTTCGGAGGTCCATGGGAATGTTCTCGTCCGTGTGCAAAATTAGTTTTTCCCTTGTCGCTGAGCAGCTTCTTCAGGTATCCTTGGTTTAGCATCCTAACGACTTCTTGTCGTAGGCCAATGCAATCTTCGGTCTTGTGCCCCCGTTCTTGGTGAAATTCACACAAGACGTTTGACTTTCTTGTGGCAGGGTCCGATTTCATTTTCTGAGGCATTGCACCTTGGTGCCAAGCTTCTCTAGTGCATATACAATTTCTGAAGGAGAAACACAGAAGTAATGTGAAGAAAGTAAAGGGGGCGTACCCCGTTCATTCTGAGCGGGGCGAGATGGCATTGTGGTGTGTTTGCATGGCGATGGGGCGGAAGGGGAGACCTCGTGTAAGGCTGGTGTCGCTCTTTACTGGGGCGAGGGGGGATTTCCCGACGTCCCTCCTGTCGTCGATCTCTCCTTGTATCTGGATGTATGGCTGTCAGCCATCGCGTTGGTCCGTTAAGATCCTCCTCGTCTGCCCGTACCTCAGCGCAATAGGTATTATGGATCTTGTGCGAGGTTGTAGGGGGATACTTCATGAGCCGGCTTAGTAGTTTTTTGGTTGCTCTGGAGTCATCTCTGCTGAGTCCGTTCTGGAAAGATACTACCGTTATGCCCTCTGACACGTTCGGTAGGCTCATTCTTACCCTGTTGAACCTGGCGAGGAAGTCCCTGAGGCCTTCGCCCATGATTTGTCTGACGACGAAGATATCGTTTACCCATACTTCTTCCTTCTTAGCGCCGGCGTGTGCTATGACGAACTTATCCACCATTTCTTCGAAGGTTAAGATTGCTTTGGCAGGTAGTTGGGAATACCAGGTCAGGGATCCTTCGGTCAATGTTTCGCTGAACGTTTTCAGCAACACCGATGGTACTTGTTCCTTAGACAAATCGTTTTGGCGGTGACATAGTAGATGAGATGATCCTCGGGATTGGTGGTTCTGTCGTACACCCTCAGGTAGGGGGCATCTTGAAGGTCTTCGGGAAGGTGTAGGGTGCGGCTTCCTCGGAGTAGGGTTGCTCTACAAAGCTTCCTATATTCTGTTTGGGTAGCAGTTCAGGTGCTCCGAGGATCTTGTCAACTCTATCCTGGTGTTCCTTCATTTGGTCACGGAGGGCCTGATTTTCGTTTTCCATTTCTTCCATCTTTCTCATAATGGAGGCCAACGTGTCATCGTGTGTATGCGTTTCGATGGGTTGGCTGTTGGTTCGTATTCCTTCCTGATCGTCTGTTGCGGCGGTGTTGCTTGTTGTTGGTACTGCATTTTCATAACCCCACGGTGGCTTTTCCACTAAGCCGCTCAGGGTGCTGGTTAGCCATTCCTCCAGTAATTTCTTGACCGCTGGGGGTGCTTCTCTTGAAATGGAGGTGTCTTTCTCCTGCAGGGTTGCAAGATTCCCGAAGGGGAAGGTGAGACTTCCGCCTCGGGTGTGATATTAGGTATGGTGTTGATGGCTGCACTACCACCGGCTTCGTTCGGGGAACTCAAGAGGTTGGTGGTAACTTCCGTTATGGCTTTGGATCGGGTGTTGTTTTCGGCCATTTTTGGGTTTTTTCTGATGATCAGATTCTTTGTATGTA
The DNA here is from genome assembly GCA_032618575.1 of Nicotiana noctiflora. Lineage (NCBI taxonomy): Eukaryota > Viridiplantae > Streptophyta > Magnoliopsida > Solanales > Solanaceae > Nicotiana > Nicotiana noctiflora. The sequence continues at coordinate 13,118 of JASVEL010012346.1, forward strand.
TACTACGAGTTTGATTCTCGAAATCCCCACAGACGACGCCAAATTGTTTGACTCAAAAGTTATCGGTTACTTTTCGAGTTAGGGACAATCGAAAATTATGTGAGATGGTAAATCGGAATCAATGGTAATATATCTAAAGACAGATCTTATGATTCGTATATAGATTGTTCTTATAAAATTGCCAGAAATCTTAGAGATCTTAGTGAAGTGTTAAAACTAACTAGCAAATAGAGAGATGAAATAGGGAGAGAATGATAGATAGAGACAGATTGTATTATTGTTGAATAATAACACATGCCTTACAAGTGAGGGAGACCCTTCCTTATATAGAAAGAAGATCCCCTCGCCAACACATTACATCATTTCAGAACTACTACTATTATAATAACGGCATTGGGAGGGGGGGGGGGAAGTCGGGGCGCCTATACGGACGAGTCTGTCGATACGCCTCTAAGGTCGGAGGCGTACTCCCTTTTGTCGTATGGACATGAAAGAGGATATCATTCGACATCTACGGCCATCTAGGGATACGTACTCGACTCACATTACATCGGATTCGACCCATACACCCTCCGGTCCAAAATAAGTAATTTTTCGGCTTTTTTTGTGGTCCAAAATAAGTAATTTTTTTAGATTTCAAGAATGAATTAAATATTTTTTCCTATATTTCCCTCGGAGTTAATAGTGTTGGAGTATGTGTTAAGAGTATTTTGCTCATTAATGTTAAAAGGTGAATTTCTTAATGTGTGTAAAAAGAGCTAAAAATCACTTATTTTGGACCAGAGGGAGTATTAATTTTGAAATAGCAGCTTCAACGTAACATCTTGCTAAAAGGAAAAGAAAAAAGAAAATTAGGAAAATACAAACAAGTTGATCAGACACAAGTAAGAAAATTAAATATAGAATGACCTATTTTCGTTTCTGGGCTTTTTTTAAAAATAAAATTCCGCAGAAATATATCTATTTACTAACATAGTAACTTTTTTTCTCACCAGTAATATTATTTACTACGGAATAATATTCATTCTACTGTGGAGACGACCGAAACTCCAAGTCTCCAACAATTACGAAGAATAGGGTATTAGCAGTGTAATCATAAAATAAATGGTAAAATAAGGCAATAAAGTAAAGAATGAACGATGTAAACCTTTTATGTATCGACATGGCCATGTCGTTATCAAAATTGCAACAATACGGAATCTCTTGAAGTGTTTAAAAGTCATTAAAAAGATTGATGTGTGTTAATTATATTAATTTGCATGCGAATGAAAACTAATGACACGAAAGATATCACTTAAACTTGAAAATAAATGTGCGACATGCATTAGAAGAGCTTTAAGGTCTAAGGGTTGCCCTAGATTCAATCCAAATTAGAAACTATATAATTAATGTACTCAAGTTTTAAATGAGTTTACACAAGATTCAACTTCAAATAAGCCCACTCTAGAGGTATTACAGAGCTATATGATGGACGATAAAAAATTTCCAAATAAAAAGTCTATAAGTCTAGTTTTCAACGCTTCAAAACTTTTGTAATTTGAATATTTCTGAAAAGTTAATTTTTTTTATCGAAGAGTGATATTTTAATTACGAGCACAACTTAAGGAAGCTATATATATATATATATATATATATATATATATATATATATATATATATATATATATATATATATATATATATATATATATATATCATTCTCGTTAGAGTGTAATTTTTTCTTAATAAAACTATATATTTTGATATGTTTCTGAATTTCCATTACTAGAGCAGTAGAGCTTGTTAACAACACCTTTGCCATTACGCTATCACGAAATCAATATATGATTGTTTCCCATTTTGGTTATAAATCTATGACGATTCAATCAACATTCCCTCACCTTCTTCATTCTGTTCATTGAATTCAATTCGTCCTATTTCTTCTGTCAGTCCATCTGCAATAATGATTATTTAATTTTCTACCTTTTTTCAAATTTTCAATTAAATAGTACAGTAGTATTTTTGTTAACTACCAATCTAACAGAAACTCTCAAATTAATTCTAAAGAAAATTTGAACATATATAAAGCCAACAAAAGGACAGTCCCATGTACGAAGCATCCGATTTACAAAGATTTCGTAGAAAGGTCGCACACAAAAAAATGTAATATAAGTAACCTATGTTAATGTAAGAATTACTGATTAATTGTTCGGCTCAAACTCATACTGTATAAATAATACGGAGACAAAGTCAAAGCCAACTTCTTAGAGATACTAATTTTTTATTTGTGTGTGTCATGCAGAGGACCATCTAATATCTATTCTATGTATCGCTCCAATTGTATCGGATAATGGATATCACTGAAGGAACGACTTTTTGGAGAGACAAAAGCTATATAATTTGTTATTAGCGTAACATGAATGGCAAATTAGTGAGTTATTATCAGTTTAAATAAATATACTAGTCTCATTTTATTATTTCATCTCCAACAAAACAAACATAAACTAGCTAATAATTAAAACAAAGAATAAAAAGTAGAAAAAATCACATGCATATATTCTGGACCTCATAAATCCAATTATTAGGTTAAGACTTGATTTTTTTTATTTTTTTGTCATTTTAAGAGGACAAGAAAAAAGAGAAAAAAGGGAAATTTTCATATAAATTGTGTAGAATTTGTTTTGAGCTGACGATGATCACGTGTGAAAGGGCCCCATATAAATTATAAGGATTTGGGTGTTTTATGGGAAATTTCTGATTCCCCCAACAATACAGCAGTGATATCCCAACAAATCCGAAACATTTTAAGCCGTTAATGGGTCCCAACCTCGTGCCTCCTAGTTTCTCTGCTTCTTCAAGTCTCTCTTGCACAAAAATAAAAAATAAAAATTAATAATAATAATAATCTTACATTTAATATTTATATCAAAATTTATGAATGCAAGACACGTACTTCAACATAAATTTTATTACTTAGTCATAATTAAGTGATATGTATTACTTTAGTTTGTAATTTTAAAAATTAAAATTACGTGTGGTTTATGTTGAACACCGAAAGCACGCAAGTATTTTTCATTTCTAAAAATGATTATTTCAGTACATGTGCGGAGGAGAAGCCCCGATGCCCCGGTGAGGAGTTGCGAGCGGGATATGGCTATCATGCGGATTTCCGAGGACATGCCCTTGATAGGAACACCTGGAGGTCTAGTATTAGGATTATAGGATAGAGACTTCTAGTATTACACCCTCTCCTTCCACGGAGTAGGGCCGGGATGTGGGGGTCCACTCATATAGGCTCGATATATTGTATGGCATGCCATTTTCTTATTGTATGGTTTTATTAATGCACTATATTTTGTTCTTGTATATCTTGTCCTTCTATATGCCAGGTTATTTATGGTCTTTGTTTACTCATATATTTATGTGATTTATGCTAACATCACTAATGCTTGTCCTTTTTGTTTTGTTTTTTTTCTTCTTGTCTTTGTCTTTGCGCCGAGGATCGATTGGAAACAGCCTCCCTGCTCTATCGGGTAGGGGTAAGGCATGCGTACATATTACCCTCCCTAGACCCCACCCTCTGGGACTATACTGGGTAGTTGTTGTTGTGTTGTTGCTGCAAGTATTTCGCGTCCACGCAAAATTCGAGTAAGGATTGTATCCCAAGGGTTGTAATGTAGACAATCTATTGGAAAACTAATTCAAAATTGTAGAGAAAACCATAATTATTTAATATCTGATTTATATAATTCAGGTCTAAATAGAATTTGCATTTAGAATAAATATAGGAATAGGCTTTTCTATTTTTAATTGAAATAAGTTTCATACTATTATAAATAGGGGTATTAGTAGCTTTATTTTATGTGTGGAGAAAATAGAGAATTGTAGAGAGTTTTCAGAGAGATATAATAAAATACTATTTTCCTTCGTATTGATATCCGAGCTTCTACGATCTTGGAAGAGAGTCAAATAGCTTATGTTGTCGGCGGGTGGCGCTAACAAAAGTGTGTCGCCCGTCTGGCCACATATGTTGGCAAAATCATAGAAAGTTGTCAACAAATTAGATTATTTGATGAAAAGTTTCGAGACAAATTCAAAAAGAAAACAAGTTTAAAAGATGTGTAAATAAAGATGGCACAAAATGAGGAAACTCATGTCTAAAAGTTGGAGAGGGCTTTAAAGAAGTTGGAAGTTGACTATGTGCTTTAACAAAATTGAGTGTAGGTGACAAATTGTATCAATGTCAGTTGGAGACAAGTGCTTCAACAAAATTGAGCGTTGGTGACAAAGTGCATAAATGTGAGTTTGAGACAGGTGCTTCAACAAATCGAGGAATGGAGACATGTGCTTCATCAAAAGTGAGAGCTGGAGAGAAGTGTTCCAACATAACTGCACAACGAACAAGTTAGAAGTATACAACTTTGAATTACGGGAGAATATTGGAAAACTAATTCAAAGTTGTAGATGAAACCTTAGTTATTTAAGATTTGGTTTATATAATTCATGTCTAAATATGATTTGTATTTAGAATAAATATAGGAATAGGCCTTCATGTTTTTATTTGAAATAAGTTTCGTACTATTATAAATAAAGGGTATTAGTAGCTTATTTTATGCGTGAAATAAATAAAAAATTATAAAGAATTTTCAGAAAATTATAGTAAATACTACTTTCCTTCACAATCTACCCTTATACAAGCACTAGTAACCACTTCTATGACTCGAACCAATAATTTATAGATTTCACGAATATAATTTTACCGTTACTACTATTTTTTCCATCTAAACCCCACAGAACCCCAAAAATATTAAGCCATGGGGAAAGGTACACATAGATGAATCAGAAACTATATGTAGGTACAGATGTACTACATTGTTTGTGGTTGTGGAGATCATTTAGTTTACCTTACAATTATTAACCCCCTTCTCTTATTGATTCCTACACATTCGTTATATCTAACACGAGAGGCATAGCCAGAATTCATGATTAATTTGTTCGGAATTTATTTTTAAATTATTAAATTTTAAATTAATAATGTATTTATAATAACAACAACAATAACAGTAAATGAAAATTATATATATATATATATATATATATATATATATATATATATATATATATATATATATATATTATAAATAATATCACTAAATCATACTTCATTCCTTGTATATTGCTTGGATAATCTAAATAACTAAAAATATTAAAATCAATAGAGTGTATATGCAACATAACATTATATATACATATATAATAAACTCTATATATATATAAGTAAAATATAGAAGAGTTTGTATCGCCGCATATCTCTAAAACCTCCCGTTGGTGATACCGGGGTGACCCCCTTTGGCCAATTTTATTTTTCAAGATTGCTTGTTCTTTCTCAAATATTTCCTCTTTTATGAAATTTAAAGCATATTATCAGCCACAAATTCATAATCTTTGATGCACTTGCATATATATAAGAATACTATTGGTGGCTAAAGAGAGATGCCAACACATCTCTATTTAGACCATATATATACTCCAATAGAGAGTAACCACGCCTAAATCATAACTCAAAAAATGTACATTGTGCAGAAACAGAAATATTAGGCTTTCTTTATACATATGACTTAGAGTGCATAAGACGAAGAGGATAGCAAAAGCAATTGTCAAGAAAATTTAATTCTGAAAAAACCAACAATGGAGGAGAGGAGGAAAGGAGCGAGAGATATCACTAATTTTCACAACATACAATAAAATATACATTAGCAATAGAAGGCTTAAACTGAATAACTTCAATTCAAACTAAAAAAAGGTTAAAGAAGGAATAGAAAGACACACGTGTGTTGTTTTTGAAAAGCAACTATTATATATATATATATATATATATATATATATTAAATTTCTTTAGAAAAATATATAATTTGGGCGATGAAAGTTACCAAATTCGTCAAAATCCGTAACCTACGTGCTAGCTCCAGCTCTGATCAACACCTCTCTTTTCATATTTTTCTTTTCTTCCTTAATTTATATTCTCAACAAATGCCTTAAACGATATATATGTCCAATTGGAGATATCTTATGGTTAATAAAATTTAAGGTTTAGCATGTTTTCCCCAAAAAAAACACCTAGCTCTTTCAGTTCATGCATTAGATTGTAAAATACAACATATATTTAAAAAGTGAACAATAATTTATGCTGAATTGAAACCCTCTATTGTAAAATATAAATAAATAGACTATAGGGAGTTAAAAATAAGGAGTCCAGAACCAAAGTAGGTCCTATTGGACTTATTTTAACTTTTTTACATTTAAAAAAAAATAGTATATACAACGCCACTATTACTATTGTATTTTAACAGTAAATGCACAGTTAAATACAACGTCAGGAATTGTGGCGTTGAACATGTCAGAGATTGTTCAACGCCACAATTAGTGGCGTTGTATTTGTTAATAAAAACCCCTCTCCTTCTTCAACCCGTCGTCTTCCTCACATTCTAGTCCGATTTAAAAAAAAAATTTTGGGCCCCCCGGCATATAGTAGTAGTAACACGTGGATCCCACTCTCGAGTAAAGATTGTTGGTGTTGTGGATTTACGAGTTTGAAGCGATAATATTAATCTTTTTCATCCGCGAAAAATCGAATTCGGGGTATGTTGCATATTAGTATTATTTGGTTTGTCTTTTAGATTGCATATTAGTTTTAATTAGTTTATGTTATTTTTCGAAATTAATATATATAATTTAACCGAATTAGTATGTTAATATATGTGTTTTCATGTTAATATTTTGTTTATAGGCTGATTTTTGACAGCATGTTCTTTCAACTTTTTGGCTTATCCTCTCTACTAAACCAGAAAAATATAACACGTTCGGTACCGTCACCATCTATTTACTCATCATAGATTTACAAATATATTAAAAGGATTAACTAATTATTTTAGACTCTTGATAGATCTAAAGAAAATGAGGTAAATATTAAAATTATACGGCGATAATAGACACAAGAGAATGATCCTTTTTAATGATATAGTGCATGTGCATCGCAAGCATGAAAAACTAATAATCAAAGTATTTAAGCTATATAATGAGTTGTATAGAATTTTTAAAATTTTAGTATTATGTATCGGTGGTATTAGGACAATATATGTCAACTGAAATATAAAATTTATATGTCAATGTAAATAAAAAAATTATTTATGCATATTCAGTGTATTCCCACAAGTGGGATCAAGGGAGAATAGTATGTACGCAGACCTATTTCTGAAAGACCATTGGCTCAATAAAGCAAAATCACAACGATTATGACAAAGAACTATGGAAAGCGAGATAGTAGTGACAACCAGAAAAAAATTTAAAAAAAAAAAAAGCAAAGGAACATTAGGTAATAAGCTAGCAATTGACCATAAATTCCCAATTTTATTTTGAACAATCTAATTTGGGTGAAGTATGGTCGGAAGAAGAAAATGTGTTTGGACATTAATTTTCAAAATATATTTCCTAAATTTGTTTTGGAAAAACATAAAACATGATGTATACCTACAAGTTCTGAAAACTATCACAAATATTGAGCAGTACCATTACCAATAACATTCATTATATTATCGCAAATCATAGTCCTGAACATAAATAAATTTAGTACAAGATTATCATCTTTATACTGAACTACATGATACAGTATCAGATGACCGAGAACACGAAGCAATATTGTTACAAAATAATAAATGCTAGGGCTCCTTTATAAAATAAAAAAAATGAGAAAATTTTTAAAAAATGTAATAGTAATATTTTGGCCCAAAACCAGCTCTGAGTCTTGGGATTTTGCCAAAATATAGGCAAAATCTATGGCCAAACATGTATCTTCTAAATAAAACCCAAATTTATTTTGACAAAATCTATGATCAAACAGGGGGTTAATTTCACTGATAGTCATTGAACTATCTTTTAATTTCAGTAAAGTTATTTAACTATTTTTTGTCACTTAAAAGTAACTAAACTTTATCATTGTAACTTAAAAATCATTTTGCCTCAAACTCCAGCATAAATATGAATGGCATACATTTTAATAAAAAAAATCAAAGAAAATGATCTTACATGGGTCATACCCACATTAAGATCCATGCCTTCTTTAATATGACTTGACCCAAACTCCAAAATGGGTTTCAATAGGTAAAAACCACACTTAGAATAGCTCTTACCAGGTCAACCACATCTCTCTTAGATATTAAATTCCACATTATTTTTAATTAAATTAAACAAAAATATCGTATACTACAAAGTTTTAGCTTTTCTGTTACATAATGCACATTCATAATTATTCTATACTAAAATAATTTATGCTCGAAAATTCTTATTTTGTTTGTATGCCTTATCTGAGTCATTTTATAACTCTACTGAAACAAATTTACTACTATATCCAACTCACATAACGTATTTATACTATTCTATTGATTTTAAAATATTGCTTATTAAGCAACACTAGCATATAAATAACTTGCTTAGTAAGCAACAAATAAAATTAAAGTGCATAATAAAAATTATCAATAAACATGCAATTACAGACAGCCTATAGCAACTATTTAGACAAAAGGACACAATATACTGTGTCACTAAGACTGTATCTGTATGATCAAAACCCAAAAAATAATTTACAAGGCCTAATTTTTCTTAAACTCCCAAGACTTCTTTTTTTGCACATCAACCACGCAATCAAACATGATTTTTCTCTTCACATTACTGTCTCTCTTTGAAACAACTGCATCATATAGAGGTTGGATAACATCAAGTTGTGAAGAACAATCAACTTCAGTTGGAGGAGCAACAACCTCATTAGATGCACTAAAGTCTTGAATTGGTCCCTAATGAAAAAAAGAAAATTTAGTTTATGTGTTAAGATGCAATCGAACAATATTAAAAGTTAAGAATTACCTCAGTAATAATGAGTTGGATACAGTAGTTGTGACGACCCAAAGGGTCATCACATGTTTTCATCATCTGTTCCGTACTTTCAAGGTCTTGAAAATCTCATTTGATATTACCTCGATTTGCGTGCACAGTCCGGGCGCGTAGCCGAAAATTTTTTGTGTTAAAATATATAAATTCTATGAAAAATTTGAAGAATTTTGATATTAATATGATAATAGTTGACTTTGGTCAACGTTTTTGGTAAACGAATCCGGACCCGAGATCGAACTGTACTGGAAGGTCCGTAGATAGAGCCCGAGATACGAATTTTTCTGTTAAATTAGTTTCCTGAAATTATTAAGAAAAATGAAAATGAAAATTTATTAAAAGACTATGGTACCGGGTTATAAAAGTTGTATTATTGTTCCCTTGCCGGGACCGTATTGTTGTTGTTGTTATTGCTCCCTTGCCGAGATTGGTTGTGTATTGTGTTGAAATAAAAAAGGATCGTGTGGCACACCGTCCACTTATATATATATTATGCATTGGGATCGTGTGGCACGCCGACCACTTACATATTATGAATTGGGATCGTGTGGCACGCCGACCACTTACATATTATGAATTAGGATCGTGTGGCACGCCGACCACTTACATATTATGAATTGGGATCGTGTGACACGCCGACCACTTATATAATATGAAACGAGATCGTGTGGCACGTCGTCCACCTATATACATATTATGAAATGGGATCGTGTGGTTCGCCTATCACGTAATATATTGAGGATCGGGTTGCGCGCCGCAGCTGTGTATGGACTGGTGTATTGTGTTCGTATGTGGAAACTATCAATATTATTGTTTAGTTATACTTCTTCACGGATATTTTCTATAATTGACTGTGGCGTATCCCCCAGCATGTCCCTTCCCCTTTTACTGCTTAACTTGGTATATATGTACATAGAATTTCACATGTTTATGTGGGTGTCTTGGTCCTAGCCTTGTCACTACTTCACCGGGATAGGCGGAGAACTTACCATCATATGGGGTCGGTTGCGCTGATACTACAGTTCTGTGCATTTTTGCACAGGTCCAGGTTTTGAGCAGCAGCACGAGTAGTTCGATAGTAGGATTTCATACCCACGAGACTGAGGTAGCTTGCAGGCGTCCGCAGGCCCGGCGTCTCTTCCTATATTTTATTGTTAATGTAGTCTTATTGTCTCGAGACAGATGGTTGTTATATTTCTTTCAGACTATTATGTGTAGTTATTCTTAGTAGTTGAGTATTTCACATCTTGGGTAGAGGATTTATGTTGAGTATTTCACATTTATATTCAGATGTATGAAGTAGACTTCAGCAGTTAACATTATTATTATTTTTTTGTTATTAAATTGACAACATGATAATTATTATTAATGGAAAGATGGTGAGTAAATTGGCTTGCCTAACTACCACGAGTAGGCGCCATCACGATCCCGATGGTGGAAAATCCAGGTCGTGACAGTAGTATTTTTGCTTAAGTAGAGTTATAAAATGACTCGGATAGGACATACAAAATAAATAAGAATTTCTAGCATAAATTATTTTAGTATAGAATAATTATGAATGTACATTGTGTAACAGAAAAGGTAAAAACTTTGTAGTATAGGATAATTATTTTAAATTAATGTAGAATTTAATTAAAAATAATGTAGAATTTAATATTTAAAAATTGACGTAGTTGACCTGGTAAGAGCTATTCTATGTGCGGATTTTTACCTATTAATACACATTTGGAGTTTGGGTCAAGTCATATTAAAGGAGACATGGATCTTAATGTGGGTATGACTCATGTAAGCTTATGTGGCATTTTCTTTGATTTTTTTTAATTAAAATGTATGACATGTCATATTTATGGGGTAAGTTTGAGGTAAAATGATTTTTAAGTTACAATGATAATATTTAGTTATTTTTAAGTGACAAAAAAAATAGTTAAATAACTTTACTGAAATTAAATAATAGTTCAATGACCATCAGTAAAATTAACCCATCAAACAGGTCCTAAATATCGATCTAAGGATAGAAGAAAATACAAGTTTAGAAAAAAAGACAGTCGACTACTTACTAACCTACCAATACATATTATGGGTGCATATAATTTAAACTCGTCTTAAAATTAGGAACTTTGAAATTTAGAAAAGCATAGGCCAGCAATAGTAAGCAAAGTTAAATAAGAGGAGTGTAATTGCAAAAGATGAAGATTTATCAAGATTGACAGTGCTGAAATTATGGTGGAAGTAACCATATGGAGTATACACAGAACCTAGTCTCTTATTATTAACCGTTCATTCATATTTTAACGTTCCTGATTGCTTCTCACGTGTATGCCACATCCCCTTGTCCTTTTATTACCAAAAAACACACAAAACTCTTCAAGAAAACAGCATTCACTCCTCAAACTCTCTCTTCACTTTTCCAAGAAAAGAACTCTTCAACATCAAGTCTTTGCCTTTGTGTTTTTTTCCTCTTGGACAGTTTTCTTACATCTCTCTTTCTTTATTTCATGTCTCTTTTTTTCCCTCTTTGGAAGTTTGAAACCAAAGGCCAAACACAACTTTAAGGGGAGGCTCTAATTTGCATGGCAATCATTTACTAACTATTACTATTTCATATTTCCTTAGTATCTTCAAATTACACTAAAGTTTAAAGTTGTACCTTCTAAATTCTTTTTTTTTCTTCTTGGATCTTCTTCAAATTTCTCTCTTTTTGACTGATAAAAGTTCTTAATTTTCATTCCCAAGAAAATATTCAACAGACATATAGTAGTTCAAAGTACAAAAGGGAACAAATTTGCAAACTTGTTGAAGGTATATTTACACCTTTTAAGATCTATAAAAATATTGTCCCCTATCCCAACAAAGTCATTTTTTGGCTTTGATTCAAGCCAATATATTCATTAATATATTTTTTTTTAGCCAAAAAAAAAATGCTTAGGCAAAATTTGTATGGAGATGGAAGAAGTGGAGGAAAATGCAACAATAAGGTGAGAAAAAGGGGAGGATCAACATCAAGTTCATCTTCTTTAATACAAAGATATAGATTAAAAAGGGCAATATTAGTTGGAAAAAAAGGAGGGTCAAGTACACCAGTACCAATGTGGAAAATGAATAAATCAAGATCACCATCATTACAAAATGATAGTAATAGTAAGTCATTCAAGATTCTGCAGCAGCAAACAACAGCAGCAAAAGTTATTGGTTGTGAAAAAGGGAAAGAAATATTGTCTGTTTCAGCAAGAAAACTTGGTGCTACTTTGTGGGAAATTAATGGTGTTCTTACACCTAATAAAAAGGAAGATGTCAATTTTGATGAAGTTGAAAGGGTTGTTAAGTCATCATCCAAATTTGATTCTGTTGCTTTCCAATTATCTCATAGTCCTGTTTCTGAGGTGGGGTTCTAATTTTCTTGAAAAAAATTGGCTTCTTTTTTACTTTTCTTTTTTTCATTTATAGGGGGCAAATTTATGTGCATGAGTTTTTGCTATTGTTGTTTATAAAATTGATGGTGAATTTTGGCAGAGAATGGAGAGATCTAAAGTGGGAAGTCATAGAAGAAGAACTTCAATTGGTTCTCAGAAACTTGTGCAGACTGATTTCTCTCTCCAAAATGGTTGCTTAATTGAGGTAATATTATTAATAAAAAAATAATCTATTTTAATTTGATACACTGTTTTGACTTAGTTTTTTATTACAGTAACTTAAAAGTATTTTGGATAATTCTACTCTTGTGATCTTTTCTTTTTCTTGGAGGGGTTGTTACTGTTATTGGCTGCTGCAACTAACTGAAATTAACTTCTAAGTCATGTTATTATATTTACTTAAAGTCTATTAGTTTTGTTAGTGTTTCTTAGTCGATAATCTATCGGAAACAAGTTTTTCCATCCTTAATGTCCTCCCCGAACCTTACTTGTGGGATTTTACTGGTTTTGTTGTAGTTTTGTTGGTCGATTTTAGTATACTTTTTTTAACTTTTCGTAATATTGAATAGAGATGAGCTTAAACGAAGCAACGCGCACTCTGAGGATCTACATAGTCAAATCATAACTTGTTTAGAGTAACTTGTTTGAGGCATAATAATTGTTGTTTTTTGTCATAAATTTTTCTGAAAGTAAAAACAAAACAGTGTCTGATCCTTACCCTACTATTTGAAATAGCAAGGTAAGAAGAGCCATTCAAAGTTTTATCATAATGAATGACATAAATGGCATTTGGATATGTCCCTTGGCTTCTTCAATGTTTTATTTTTGGAAATGGACAAATGTTTCATTATCCTTGAAAGGGACCAATAATGTAAGTTGGTCCTGTTTCAGGTACCATCAGATTCAACATGTCATATGTTTGTTTTCCAACATTGAATTGATATAGTAGGTTGTAAACTTTTGTTTGTCACAGGCTACTTGTTTTCTACATCTGCAAAATGGTACTAACTTAAGTTTTTGCCCTCCATTTTCTGGTGCTTTTCTTTAGCTACTCTGCTTCAAATATTTATTTATTTTTACTCGGTATACATTGATTACACATTAATTATACACAATTATACATATATTATGTATTTGTCGGCTATGCAGGTTGATCAGACACAACAAAATCATGCACAGACGGTAAATAGACATCGGTTAAAGGATGTAAGGAACGGTCTAGCCGCGTCTAAGGAGCTGCTGAAAGTTTTGAATCGCGTATGGGGACTCAACGAGCATCAATCAACGTGCTTATCTCTTTTCTCGGCTATAAAAGTTGAGCTTGATCGGGCGTGTATTCAGGTAACTAAATTGATCCACGAACAAAGATATAACAACGGAGAAGTTGATGTCCTTTTGAAGCAATTTGAAGAAGAAAAGGCAGCTTGGAAGTTAAAAGAGCAAGACAAGATTCACACTGCCATTACATCTATAGCAAAGGAGCTCAAGATAGAGAAGAAGCTGAGGAAGCAAACCGAGAGAATAAACAAGAAGCTCGGTAAGGAATTGGCTGACACGAAAACTTCTCTGTCAAAGGTAACGAAAGAGCTTGAAGGCGAGAAGAGGGCACGAGAGATATTGGAGCAAGTATGTGATGAGTTAGCCCGAGGAATTGGAGAAGATAGAGCTGAGGTAGAAGAATTGAAGAGACAATCTGCTAAAGTTCGCGAGGAAGTTGAGAAGGAAAGGGAAATGCTTCAACTAGCTGATGTTTTACGCGAGGAAAGAGTTCAAATGAAGTTATCAGAAGCCAAGTATCAATTCGAGGAAAAGAATGCAGTTGTCGATAAGCTAAGGAATGAGCTCGAGGCTTATTTGAGGTCCAAAAAGGGACAAGAACAAGGTGGTGATGACTCTCCTAATTATGAAAGAATCAAAGAACTCGAAAAACATTTGAGAGAAACACTTCCAAGCACATGTTATTACCTAGAAAAAGATAAGGAAAACGCGAAAGTACTAAATAAAGAAGAAAATTATGAAGAAGAAGAAGAGGATGATGATGATTCAGCTGATAGTGATCTACATTCAATTGAATTGAACATGGATGATAACACGAAAAGCTATCATTGGGGAAGTACCCTTCAGAATGATCCTAAGAGATATTCGGTATCTGATAAAAGCAAAGGGAGGAGATCCATATCAGAGAAATTTCCAAGACAAAGTGTTTCAATAGAGAGGGAAACTTCAGATGGCATAGAATGGGAATTCACTGCAGGAGGGAAAGAGAACGTGGACACGTTCGAGCAGGAGAGGTCCAACTTTCCTGAAAACGGAGGAATTTTCGAGTTCTCTTCTCAGGTTTGGAAAAAAGATTGTGAAGATGAGATAGAGAGGTACAAAATGATCAAGGATCTTCGCGACCATATCGTGTCTTCTGCTTCGAGGAAAACACCATCTCAAGGCTTTTCGAGTCCAAATAAGAATTGGAGCCAACAGAATTTGCCTTCAAATGATGCTGAAAGGGTGATCAATGAGGCTTTTGCTGTATTGCATGGAGCTAATTGAAGAAATGCTAGAGTTTATTGGCCTTTAAATCACTCTCCTTCTGCAGTTTGATACTAGCTACATAATTACATGGAAATATTTTCTGCTGTTTTAATTTTGTCTGAAACTATAGCTATACATCCAATCTCATTACAATTTTGTGGTTCCCCTTTGTATGACATAAAAACTGTACAAAGTTTTGCTACTCTTCTTTTGATTATAGAGATGCCATAAGTATATTACTATCTTGTGAACAATTTTTATCTTTAATACCATGACTTTTTCATCTTTAGTCTCTTTTATCAACATGCTCATTTATCCTCTTGGTTTTGAGTTAGATATCTTTTTTTTTTTAGTTGCTCCAAAGTTTTGGTTTAGTGATAAGAGCATAGCATCTATGTTATGTGTTGCAGAAATTGTGTCAAATGCTCCAAAATGCACACTTTTAACCACTATGTTGCGCGAATTCTCCAAAATGTAGCCGCACCCGTGTCAGATCCTTCAAAAATACACTGCTTTTGAAGGATCCGACATGTATCCTTCAAAAATGCATTGGTTTTGAAGGATCCGACACGTATCCTGCCACATTTTCGGAGAGTCCGAGCAACATAGGTCTAACATGTAGCTGGCAGCATTTAAAGAGTTCGAGTAACGCAGCCAACGCGTGATGTGTAGGGTGAGTGCATGTCATGTCTTCGAATCATGCTATGAATAAAAGCCTAGTGTAGATGCCCGACTATGGTTTCGGCCAAACCAGTACTTTTGCTTTAATAATGCATTATTAAGAAATTTATTGAATTTGTATACATACTAAATTTAGAACTTAGTTATTAGCACTTGGAGTCATCATACTAAAATTCAGAACCCATAAAGTTAAAATTCTGCCTCGACCTCTGCCTGCTATGCCAGCCTTATTTGAATCATCCGCCGCCAACCCTCAAGAATTTCTCGCTATTAAAATAATTATTTATTTGGGTGTCGTGTGTGTGTCTGTGGGGGGTGGGGGTGGGGTGGGGGAGGTGGGGAGTCGGAAGCTGTAGATCTTTTTAGTTTGGATAAATAGTAAATTGTTGAAATCAGACCAAATGAAGAGACAAAATCTTCTTTACTGAAATAATAACTAAAACCCCATTCTTTTGATTGTAGCAATCTCTCCATGTGCTCAACCTATTATTAAAATCATTAATCTAAAAAGCATCTCCAGAAAGACCATATTACTAACTAATTTCATATTTAAAATGTTAACTAATCTTGGTTGAGATTTTAAATATAGTGTAACTGAATATTAATTATTACACTGTCAATAATTTCTACTTTTTGTTTGTTGACTATTAGGAATATGTAGAATTCAAGATGGATTTACGAGGAATAAAGGCATGTGATATAGTGTTATAGAGCTGGCAAGACCACAAGCATTTATTCCTATTCTATTGATGAAAAATAAAAATAAAAAAAGAAGATGGCAATGATTTCTTTTGGTACACTAAAATGAAACCAAAAAAAAAAAACTAAATTTTTATTTTTATTTCATCACCGTTTTCACTGGTTGCCATTGACCAACCAAATCAACTGATCGAAATTGTCTTTTCTTTTTCTTTCAAAATTGTCTTTTAACTATATTATCTGCCTTTAAAATATCATTTCCAGATATAAAATATGGAACCCTTCAAACACTAAAATAGTCAAATATGGCCACATATTATATCCATATTTACAAAATAAGACAACTCTAAGGAAAAATATTATGATAAAAATATTAAACTCAATGGCATTAGTATTGCTAGTGAATGATGTATTCTTCAAAAAAATTCTTCCAAAAACATTAGTATTAACATAATATTGTACAAAAAAAAATCAAGTAGTTTTAAAAATAAAAATACAGATCATTATTCAAGGAATACACCAATTAAAATGACTTGTTTCTGGGGTGGCAGCTAGGGTTGATGTATTAATATTTCCATGGCAATAATAATGAATTTGTCTTGTATTATTTAGACCAAATGACTTTGATTATCGTCAAGGTCCAGTTGTAATGCATTGCTCGTTGATTTCAAGATTCAACTAATAATAATTCACAAATTAAAAGATGATATTAAAAAATGCCTTTATTTAATTCCTTGGAACGGTTGCTTGCACACTATATTATATTAAATTCACTTGGTTCACGTTAAGTTGTTTTAATTCATAGAATGATTGTCATGTGCATACATCATTTCTAATAATTCATTGCTTTTATTCTAAATTTATTTATTGGATTTCTGTAGCTATAGTAAACAAAACATTTATTTTATTGCATGGTATGGACCAAAATGTCGAAGTTCCATGCCCAGAAAAGGACAAAAAAACAGAAACATATTGCGATGTATATGTCTCATATTTGTCTTAGCTTTACTTCAACTGAACACAATTTGCCAAATCAATTGTATCCCAATTAAGTATATAATTAAAAAATCTAATAGTATTCCATGTTTATATCAACAACAACAACAACAACTATCCAGTGTATTTCCTCAGTATAGTCCCACCAAGTGGGGTCTGACGAGAGTAATACGTACACAGGACTTACCCCTACCCGAAAGGACAGAAGAGATGTTTCCACTCGACCCTCGGCTTAGGAGAAAGAGAAGAAAAAGAGGAGGAAAAAAGAAAACATTAGTGATTCCGGCAAAAATCGCATAAATAAATAACTACACATAAAACCGTAAATTAAAAGTCATGCAATAACATCTAACAGTAACTACCATAGGGAGCATGATACAAAACGCAAGACATATATGGAGGGTCCTACCAAACCCCACCTAGCCCCGGGAAAGAAGTACGAAAAGCTCTAGAAGCTCCATATCCTACGACCCTAATTCTGGATCTCCAGACTTTCCTATCATGGTCATATCCTTAAAAATTTGCATTATTGCCATATATATAATTTAATCCTACCACTCGTAATTATAGTTTAAAATATGTAATCATTTAACTATGGTCAAGTGGTAAATTTGAGCAAATGATACATAATTTGTAATCTTTTTTTATTTTTTATTTTTCACCAAATGTTTAGTGTCTTGCTTAGGAACATCGACTAATTTGAATTCTTGTCGTGTAAAACTCATCAAAAGAGGAAGCGCTCCATATAACAGTGTTTTTTCTTCCCCCAAAGGTCGAACCATATCTTGTATTAATTGATTTGGCGCAAATGTCAAATACTACTAAAAAAGATTTTGCTAATTGATTTGACCGTTGTACCAATTCTAAAACTAAATACGTACTAAATATTTTTAGAAGATTTTTTCAGTTACTATTCACTGTAATAAGAAATTGACAGTACATGCAATTAGAAAATCAAAAGGACTTGTTTAATTGGGCCCCTTGGATTTAAATTTAGGTGCAGTTGACACTTTATTTTCTTGGTAGTTGAAACTTGACAGTGTGTAAAGTTAAATTTGAAGGTTAACTGGTAGGGGCCTACCTGAATTCATGTGATTTTTTTGCCTTTTGCACTGTCAATTCCCTGTTTAAAATGCAATCTACAATCTTCACTTGTCCGCGTCTTACTGCTTTGTTATCACAAAATTAAATTATCCTAATAGTATAAAATTCTTAACAATGCCTATTACTTTAGCTCATGTAAAAAAAGACAGATCGAGATTACACATTTTATATAGAGGATACCGGATAGAATGAGATGTATACAGCTTTGTGTTGAGTTTAACCGGTCCAACAACACTCTAAATATGATGTGATAGTGTGCGTTTTGGGCCAAGCCCGTACAATTTTGATCTCACACCATTAAAAAATTCATACACTTTATATTTAGACTCTCAATCTTTTTAATTATCAATATGGGGTTATTCGGACATCCAATAATCTTCCCATCGAACTAAGTTCTACATGGTCCACTATCACGATCCACGGGTCTCCCCCTCTAAGTGAGTTCCACGTGGTCCTTACCATGATTCACGAGTCAATTTCCAAGATTCAATGTATGCCGCCCACATTGTCAGAGTATTTTTGGCAACGGAATCCATCAACTAACTTCTTCTTGTGAGTGCATACCGAGCCTCACATCTAATACATGTTGTGTTCAATCAATCCAAAAATACTCTTAACATGGTGTGATATTATCTGATTTGGGCCAAGCGGCATGATTTTCTTGAAAAGCCTCGCAACATGTTAAGAGTATATTTGGGATGTTTAGCTCAACAATTTTAACGGTGTGAGGTCTTTTAGGAAAATCATAAAGCTTTCTCCAAAACTAATAATATTAAAAGTGTATTTGCACTAGATAAGCCCAACACCTTATTTGCTTCAATTTACAAACAACAACAACAACCCAGTATAATCCCACTTAGTGGGGTCTGGGGAGGGTAGTGTGTACAAGAACTACCCACCTTGCTCTTGGGGAGACTCGAACTCACAACCTCTCGATTGGAAGTGGGGGTTGCTTACCATCAGAGCAACCCCTCTTGTCTTTTAGTTTTGTTCCCACTCTACATCTATCCACCAATCCCAACAAGAAACAAGTGATACAGTAAATATTAGTTTTCACGAGATTAATGCTATAGTTGTAGTCCGTGGACTTAAAATTGTTGTCACGTAGCACTAGAAAGAAAATTGAGAAAAGTATAATTTCTATCCCACACCTTATTGTCTCATGCAGGCAATCCCAGAAGGTATTGGGGGTCTGATGAGTTCTTATTTTCATTTTTTTAATAAATCTAAGAGAAGAGATTTCCTCGTTTACTTTCCTTTGGGGTATCTCTTTTGTACTTTCCCTTGATTTCCTTTTCCTGGTTGCCAAACAAAGCATAAGCATAACTAACAGTACTGAAATTGTTTAAAGTTTACTAGTAACATTTTGTTATCATAAGATATGATTAATTTCCAAATTAATTCAAACTATTATCTCTAAACTATATGAATGTATACAAGAGTAACTGTAAGATTTCCAGAAACCAGCTAATGAACCAGGAATCAAGAGCCAGACACACAACAAGCTAGATTTCACGAGAAGTTTTATTTTGTATCTCGTACAAATGACACTAATTGTACGAGGTTGTTTTTTGTTTTACAAATTTGTTGATCCCAATCTTACACTTTTGGGTCCACAAAATTGGTAAAAATGGCGTGTAGTAGCCACTAATTAAGGGTGTGTTTAATTTTTATCCACTAATTATAATGTTCATAAAAAATAGTCACTACTAATAGGAAAAAGACTGTTTTACCCTTCCTTCATATGCCAAAAGGTCCCAAACCATCGTATTTTCATTCAGAACAGGAAAATTTGAGAGAGGGGAGGGCTATCGCGTGTTCATCCCGTTAGATCCATCGCGTGTTCTCTGCAGTCTATCATCCTCGCATACAAATGATTTTCAGTTAATCTTTCTCATTCTTCATCTTCTCTGTCATCACGTGTTCTCTGCACTGGTAATTTTTTTTGTTTTATGTATTTTTGTTTTTTTATATGTGCAATCGCATTCAATGCCCTGTCAAGTATGTGTAAAATTTCAAAAATGATCATTATAAGTTGATTCAGTGTCGGAAAAATAGTGCATTTATGTGATGCTGTTATTCAGAAATTTTTGGTGTTGAAATGTGTAATGTGTTTGTGATTAATTCAATATATTTGATTATGTAAGTACATTTCATAAAAATAGTCGTAGAAAATCATAAGCTTACAGTGTTTCTGAATTTTTGTTAACTGTGTTCATGAAAGATAAGGATCAATCGACATTAACTTTTGAAGTTGGAACTCAAAGTTAAGGACTAGGTGTTCTTACTTGAAACGTGAAGTTAAGGACCAAGTATCCTTAACCGTTCAAGTTGAAACTATAATTTAAGGACTGCTTGTCCTAAACTTTTTAACTTGAAACTTGAAGTTAAGGATCTAGTGTCACTGCCTTTTGAATTTGAAACTATAAGTTAAGGCCTGCCTATTCTTACCTCTTTAACTTGTAAATCTAAGTTAAGGACTAAGTGTCCTTTACTTTTGAACTTGGCATTCAAAGTTAAGGACTGCATGTCCTTAACTTTAAACTTTAAACTTGAAACTTGAAGTTAAGGACCAAGTACCCTTAACTTTTGAACTACAAATTTGAAGTTCAGGACCTATTGTCCTTAACTTTTCAACTTTAAACTTTAAGTTACGGACTGCTTGTCCTTAACTTTCTGACGTGAAAATTGAAGTTAAGGACCAAGTCCCTCCAACTAACTATAAGTCCTAATCATTGTTTCTTTTTCCTTATTTGTAGTGTGATAATGAAAGGAGATCGTGTGTTCAAGTTTGATGATTGGCGCAATTTTTTGGTGTATTGGAAAGGAGATTTACAATATAAGGAAACAATTAAATATTCTTTGTCAAACAGACATTGGAAGAAGTTAAGGGATGGTATTTTCGGCAACCTCTTCCAATTACAAAGTGTGAAGTTCTGTGGTAAACTTATTCACTGTATATTGCTTTCAAAAATTATGAATAATGACCCTGATTCGATGACATTCAAGGTATTTGACCGTGAAATCAAGTTTACACATGATATATTTCATCTATTTACTGGTTTGAAGTGTTATTCCTCGGTGGACATCAAAGGCTTACATGAGAAAGAGAATAGGCTTTTGAAAGTCTTCTCCGGAAAGGATAGAATTGAGTTGGGTGATTTGTTTAATTTTATTTCTAGTCACCCACATAGTACAACTTCATCATTTGTAGGCAGCTATGATAATGCTGTGAAGTTGGCAATAATTTATTTTGTTGAATCTGTTTTGATAGGCAAGCGGAAGAATAGGAATGTGTCCGAGCAGATAATAAAAATTGACGACGATGATGTACTCTGCTCTTGTTTCAAATGGGGCTCTCTTTCTTATGAGACACTATTAAAATCATTGAAGAGTTGTTTGAAGCCGAATGAGAATGAGATTGATAAAGAGAAAGACAAGGATAACTATACTATATTTGGCTTTTCTTTTGCCTTTTGTATTTGGATTATGAAAGTAATTTCTATTTTCCAGAAAAAATAATTTGTGGACTTCCAAGAATCTAGTTATCCTTGGTTGTTATGTTATTCGGAAATGAAATCTTTACAGTTTGATTCTCTTTGTAAAAAATACTTCCATAATGAAAATGTAAGTTAATGTAATTACTAGCTATTTTTTTGTTTATTTGTTTTAGTTCTGAAAACTTATATTTATTTTTGTCATATAATAGTTGTATAAGTTGATCGAAGTGTCACCATTTATTCCTGTTGAAGAAGAAGATACAAAGCTTTTTAGTGTGGAGGATCCAAATTCACAAGATCAAAGCACAAGGCCTTCTTCCACACAATTTGACGAACTCGTATTTAAGGGATTTTTTAGAGTATGTCTTTCTACCTTTGAAGCATTAGTTTTCTATTTGATTATTTTTTGCTTACCACACTTTTTTTATGTTTTCTAATTCAAAGATTATCAGAGAGTTTTAAGAAGGATCTGCAAGCTGAAGTTACCAGAATAAATCTTAAACTAGTTGTAGCAGAAAAAAAGATTGAGAATCAAATCATGGTAATATGATTAACTTCAGTTAGTCCAAGTTTAGGACTTTGTGTCCTTAACTTTTGAACTTAAAACTATAAGTTAAGGATTTCATGTCCTTAACTTTTGAACTTGGAATTTAAAGTTAAGGACTGCATGTCCTTAACTGTTTAACTTGTAATTGAAACTTAAAGACTGCTTGTCCTTAACTTTTGAACTTGGAATTCAAACTTAAGGAATGCTTGTCCTTAACTTTTGAACATTCAAGTCAAACATAAGGACTCATGTCCTCAACTTTTCAACATGTAATTCAAACTTACGGATTGCTTGTCCTTAACTTTCTAACTTAGTTTCTTTCTTAGGATTTAAAGAAAATTCTAGGACCAAAGCTTGATACTTTGTTGAAGAGTTATGGAAAAGTTGATGAAGGGAACATAGACAGATAATCTAGTGTTCCAATTAGAAAAGATGGAGTTGAAGAAGATACATAGCCTACTGTTAGAATCAACAAAGACACAAAATTGAATTATTTAACAAATGATTATAGAAAAAAATAAACATCCAGAATGAGAGAGTAGTTTTTTAACAATGATCCTTCCTTTTGTTGTGGAATCTCCGCAACCAACTATTGTATGTTGAGAGGGTCTGTAACTGGTTTCTCAATGTATGCCTTTGTGTTTTGAAGTCAATGTCTTTACGCTTCCCGTAGAAATAAGTGCAAGACAAATACACAGGGATAATGATTAAAAACTTCTCAACACATGCTTCAACAGCCTTATGATTATGTGAAGAAACCATGGAATCGTACACATAAAGTTGCCTATCCGCTATGTCGAAAATGACCAACAACCAATGGAAATTCTCTACAATATTTACGGGCATGATGACATAGTGAACTTCATCCCGGGCAATATTAGCAAGAATTCTGTACCCAAAAATATATTCTGCAACATCATCATCGGGTTTAACAATCGAATATTTTTGTTCTGCTGAAGAATTATAAACTTCTCATATATTTAATCTTTGACTTGAACAAGCAATCAGTTGTCGTAAACCTAGTGATGTTGTTTTTGCGACCATATTTACCTCTTTTTCTCAAATAATACATATAATATCAATGTGTTGTAAAATAAAATAATATATACTTTATTTAAAAGGGAGTCTTCCTCTTGTAAAAAATTACATAATAAATTAGATATTCATACTTTAAAATGCTGAAATGAAAGTATTAAACTAAGCATTCACACCTCTTCGATACTTTGTCGCTACGGTGGTATAACCATTTGTTGAACTTATCTAACACATCATCATCTATATTTTCACCAATTAGAGTTATAAAGGGGTGCTTGAGGTAGAAAAATTTAGGTGCAATAGAGTTGCTGCCTCTAGAACTGTATAGATATATGAAAGGTGATCGTGCATGCTTCCCCAGTTGCCCGGTTCTCCCCGGATGAATAGGGGTTGCTTCATGTGGTATGGGCTCTCCAAACATAACCAATTATTTCAAGTTGTCTGGCAACTCAAAGTCATCCAATGTGACACCCTTCTTATCAATTCCTGATCCTTTAAGAACAACTTCATCCACATGAAGTGCATCTTCACCTTCATTTTGATGTCTCTTAATGACTTGTTTTGTTTCAGCTGCTACTGTCACTCCATGAACTGGAAAACACACATTGACATTATCAATATATGTTACATAAAACATATATTACTTAAAATTAATGTAAAATTGTATAAACAACAATTACATTTTATGAATGACAACATGATTTTATACCTCCATGTTCAACCTCAGCTGCTTCTTGAAAATCTGGATATAAGTCCCCATGTGCCGGAACATGCTCTTAACAAATTGCAGCTTTAATTTAAAATATAAAAGGTAAATAATACTAGATAATATTGCATTGAAAGTTGTAGATATCAATAGGAAGTTGTAGGTAAAATATGAATAATAAAACTATGCTCTATAAAGTTTTTTAATAAGTGTATAAATTTATAGTTAATTTGTAGATACATGTGTTTCTTGTGCTTGCATGCCTTGAGCACCAATATTGCAATAAAATTGTTGGTTGTTCAATCCTTGTTGTTGGTCATTATTTTTGGTTGAACTACCAGCAAATTATAGATTTAATGTTAGTTTGAGTATATTATTTGTATTGTACATAATTCGTTTTGGCATATAAATATGTGTCAACTATTACCTTTGCCTCATCCACAACATATATCATATTTATCAATTTCACGACATTCTTCACAAACTCATCTACAAAAACTCTAAGGTTATGGAGTTCCTCAAATACAACCTTCCTAAAACCATCTAACTTCCCATCAATCTACAAGTTAAAAATATAGAATTATAGAATTATACTACAAATTTAACTACACTGCACACTACATAACTATTATGAAAATGTAAATCAAATTTAAAAATATTGAAGTTAATATTAATACATGCTGAGTTTCCTTTTTTAGCTTCTTCAACTTCTTAGCCACATATTCCTTGTCCTGTTGAGCTTTTGTATGTTTGGGTTCCAATGTTGGAGAATCTACATTTGGAACATGTGATGAGTGCACCCAGCTCAGCTCCATAATCAATCGTGTTTGGCAAATTAAGCACCGCAATCTATTCTCCACATTAAGTCATGGATGTGAACTGAATGATGAAAAAAAAAAAGTAAGGTCCAATAATGCAGAAAATATAGAATAATTGTAGATATTCTGTAGGTAAATGTACACAGTAACAAAAAACTGAAAAAAATACCTTAATCCACTAAGGATTGATCATCTTCTCTTCAAAGGCAGTTCACCAAACTGCCCCTTAGAAACTAACCATATTAACATGCGAGGTATTGAGTCAGAAGACCTCGTAGCAATCTCACAGTCGAGAAACACTCATATAGCCACACTTGCAAGGCTAATGAGCATCCCCGTATGAGATAAGGGATTTAGACGATGTCTAAACTGATTCCATAACCTGATTAAAGGATTTAATTCCCTATGGGTATGACTGAAAATGACCAGACTCTACCAAATAAAACTTAAAGTTGTCTATAAAGGACACATGGTCTTTGTCAAAAGGACAAACAAAAAATTCCAAAGGATAATGAATGCACAACTTTACTGCATCCTCATCATTTACCCAAGATTTATTTATAACTATGTTTGTTAGATACCACTTCTCTACTCTTTTTTTGTTTGGAAAAATAGCTATTCATCAGCTTGTTAACATAACTAGGAGTGTATCCAAAATCTAAAAATTGATTGACACAATTAAATTCAGTAATTAAATCGAACTCTCTCAACCCAAAATTTAATTTTCACCATTCAAATTGACTGGAAAAAAATGAGTTATTAGAATTAGATAGTTCATACTTCATGAGAAGATGAATAGCTTGGTTTTACATAACAATTGGGGGGGGGGGGGGAAGAGGGAGACAGTAAGTAACCAAAATAAGTTTTCTTAAAAGCCTTTAAACCAATAGGAGACAATAAGTCTTTGATCTTCCTAGAAGTACTAGGATCTCACAAAGTGTGGAATCTTAGCATAAAAATGACCCATTGATCTACATATTAACTACATCTAACTACAACTTCAATACAAACATATATAAAAACACACGAGGAAGAACAATAAATACAGATCTGCTGTAAAATATACAACCTAACATACAATTGTGCTTCAAATTGTAGTAGTTACCGAACATTATATCTACAAAAATATCTACCTAACAATACAACTACCATTTAAAGTATTTTTTACAAAAAAGAACCAAAACCAGAGAACTACAATTCTACTTCAAATACTAGTAATTACATAACATTATATCACCAACGAATGTGGTACAGTGGATGGGACTGCACTTCCCTTAACCAGAGGTCTCAGGTTCGAGCCCTAGGCATGGAAAAATCTTGGTAGGGAGCGCTTCCCCCCGCAAGGGGCCCTACGCGGCGCGAATCCGGATATAGTCGGGCTCCAATGTGGGTACCGGACACCGGGTGGGAAACCAAAAAAAAAATTACCTAACATTATAACTACATTAACACTACAAATATAAATAAAGTTATAAATATAGAACATCACAACTACACTAATCTTCAGAATTAATACAATTAAACTACATTTGTGAAAAACATGAATAACACAAATTTTAACATCATAACCAAACAGTAAAAGTACAAAATATAAAAAAAAAATATAAAATAAACTAATAAATGCATACCTTCGACAATGATTGGTTCTGAACAATTTTCGGGTATTTTTTTTGAATGTTTCTTCGTATTTGGATTTTTAGAACCAAGAGACACCTTTGATTTCTTTCTTGTTCGAAGAGTAGGGAACTCCTCTACAAAGTCGTCATCCTCAGCAATGTCTTTCCCTTTTCTTTTGAATTGTTTGACTACTGTAAAACATTCTCCAACATCTACATCAAGTATTTTTTTTCTCATTTTAGCTCTTATTTGTCGGGGGATGAAGTATGACTAATATCTGTAATTGCATGTGTAAATTTGCCTAGGTTTTGGGTGATTTAGGGGATAAAACACCCAAATCAAAGGACGGTAATTCACCTAGTGCTGATTTTTTGGACTCTTTTTCGAACTTTGCTTGATCTTCATTGATGAACTTCAAGTAAATAAAATGAGGATAGGAATTTGTTTAAAGAGTTTACTGAATTTTGTTTGAATTTAGAGGGAAAAGGGGTGGTTTCATAAGAAGGAAAATGGAGGAATAAGCGTGGGAGGGTAAAAATATGTGGGGGGTATGGGGATGATGGGTTAGGAGAAAGAAAGTGAGGATTAGTACTATAAAATAACGGAAGGGCTTAAATTAATGAGTATAAAATGCCACATTTATCATAACCTTAATTAGATATGGTATATAAATGGGGATTTTGCATTCTAAATGTAATTAAGTGAAACCTTAAACATGTAGGATAAAAAGGTTTCATAAATGGGATATGAATGTAAAAATTTCTTGTTTTACAATGGTTGACAGGCTGATTTAAGGCAGCAGTTTGGTGAGGGGAAAGGAAGGTATTTTTACTTTATTTTTAATTCAAAAATTACAATTATCTTTTAATGTAAAAGTTCATAATTTATTAAAAAATGTGTGATTTAAGGCAGCAGTTTGGTGAGGGGAAAGGAAGGTATTTTTACTTTATTTTTAATTCAAAAATTACAATTATCTTTTAATGTAAAAGTTCATAATTTATTAAAAAATGTGTGAACGATAATTTGTCAATTTGACATTCACCGGCAGATGTATCTCACGTCACCAGCAAATGTATCTCACGCATGAAGCTTGTTGAACTGGGATGTTCATGAGACACACATGTGTCGAATATAAGTGTATATTGTGTCATATGCTAAGTTAAAATGATCAATTGATCGATGTGAACAACTTAAAGAGGCTATCCATTTGTTTTTTCTTTGGTTGCCATGACCAACCAACCAATTAGTTGATCAAAATTGTTTTTTACAGTACTATTTATGATAATTTCAATGTGCTCCGGCGTTTCCTCAAACCATGTGCATAACAAAAATTTAATGCACCTACTGCCCTGTGGCTGTTTTACTGCAACTCGTACTACCATGCTTATCCATCAGGGAAATGAACATACAGAAGTGTACGATTACAGAAAACAACCAAATGAATCAGGTATCAAGAGCAAGGGAGACAGCAGGGTAGATTATCATTTACTAGGATTGACTATCAACATGTTTCTCATACAATAAGACATTGAGTTGGCCAGTTGGCAAGTCTCAAGGGATGTACACAGCTGATGAAATGACAAAGGACTACTATACAACCATCGCAAAGAGGCGGAAATTTGTCACCGCACACTGAACCAAACAGCCCGGAGTTTCTGACTAGTTTCGACGGCTCTGCGACGTACAAGATGCAGATGTAAGCAGGCCTTTGTCATTTGGGAGAGCTCTCTCCTTTACTGGATGTAGAAGTGAAACTAACAGGGCTCACCGCATGATCCCTCACGATCAAGCTAAGAACTTCAGGTCTTGCATAGTGCCCAACCACATCAAAATCAAACTTGGCTCGAGCTATTTCTCCAAGATCTGTTGAAATTGATGGTTAATAAATGCTGGACTATAATTCCTTCTTGTGTGTTTTGTTTATTTGGGGAGGGGGGTTTAAAAAAGTGTATGCTAGCGACAACAAGCTTCTTAATAGGAGACAGGAGGAGAAGTTAAAGTGAAAATACATAATAATGTAAGTCAAACCACGTGTGGATCATGTTGCATGAACTCAGCTATGCATATATATGTGATAAAGGTGCGAGTATATACATATATATCCTGTACAAGTACATACAGTTTGATAATTTTTAGTATACATTAAATAATCTGTTTAAAATATCCGCACACATGTCACACTCCTCCAAATACGGGTACGTCTAGGCAAACATACGGTCTATGTAACATAATGCGTTAACAAACTCTAACTTGTCTTTTCATCGATCATACCGAATTTAGAAACCTGAGTACAATTGCAGTCAACTGCACTTTGCTTATACAAGTCAATAAACATAGTAGGAGTACCAAATGCAGGAAGTGTAACCTGTCTCAAGTAGATCAAGCTTCCGATTCCACAAAATATTTAAATTAAGAAATGGTTAGATTGACGGGATTAATTAGAACAACTATCATAAAGGTAGTGCTGCAGGAGCTCCGAGACCTAAATGCAAAACAAGAAACAACGGGGGCACAACCAATATGCATATTGGGGCATAAACACATATATCTAAGATACATGTACCTCTTAATCTCACAATGAAGAAACATTTCTGCCATAATATAACCAATGTTATTCAGCAGAGCAATTCATGAGAAGCATACATGCGATGTGGAGAAGTAACTGGGGAGAGGATTGGTGATAAGTAAAACAACTACCAATCTTTTTTGCATTCTTCTCTTTCTTTTTTCTCTCGGGATGAGAAGACGACTAGTTTTTCCCCCCAGTTTTACAAAGCAGCTGAGGGAATCACTTGTCACAGCTGATGTATGAGTATGACAATTCCATGCATGGTACATATTTAATGTCAATTTGAGAATGCAAAATAAGACAGCTAATTGACGTACCTAGATCAGCAGAGATGAGTGCCTCCCCGTCATAATTTGGTCCGGCCAGCACTGCCCCTGATGGCGACATAATTACACTACCACCAGCACAAACAATGGAATCGGGTGTAAGATCTTCTTCTGTGCCGGAAAAAACATATTCAGGTGGAGGGGGATAATCTTTCCTTCGACAGAACTGATTGGCCGATAAAACAAAACAACCACCCTCTAAGGCAATGTGGGTCATTGAAGCCTGCCAAACATCCCTAGAATCAGCTGTAGGCGCACAATATATCTCAATGCCTGCAAAAGAAAAGAACTTAGAAATTCATGTAGGAGCATATTGCAAAAATGAACATCCACTTGCTTTCAGTGACATCTCAAGTAATATCTATTTCTCAAACAAATGTTTTGCTGTGTGACCATCTCATCTAAAAGCTTAATCTATCGGAGAGATACACTTTTATTTATTTAATTGTCTTTTCAACGCTCCCTCATGTTTGGGCTTCATTTTTTTCATTGGCCAAGCACGTGGAAATTCATTTTTTATAATGGGTGGTGGTGAGACTTGAACTCTGAACCTCTATCTGCTCTAATACCATGTTGAACTGTGTGACCATCTCATCTAAAAGCTTAATTAATTAGAGAGAACGCACTTTTATTTACTTAGTTGTCTCTACAACATAGGACTCAATATCGCTATTCAAAATACAACCTTTTCCCCTTTCTATTCCTAAAAAGACAAAGATTAGTGGCTGAATACATATCTTATTTACACTCTCTATTATCAAACTTTCTCTTATTACTCGTGAAAAATCAAAACAGGCCCCATCTTTTATGACCGACATAACCTGCTGTTTCAGCTTCAAACGCGGGGATAATGTCTCATCCGTCTACCCTTCTCAACTTAAATACCAATCTTGGTGCAAAACCAGGCTTTCAAACTTGTGACGTGCGCCTATGCAAATATTGTACTACCTTTGCCATTGAACCAAAGCCAAGGGGGCTCAAAACATGCCATTAAATGACAGCAATCATTCTAAAGGCAAATCCACAAAACTAATGATGTATCATTCTTCTGTGGACAGCGACAATGAAATTCAGCTTCATGATCTGAAGTATAAATAAGCATTTGACATTAGAAGACAACTGCTATACCACCCTGCAAAAAGTCTTGCAAAACTTCCTCATAATGTATCCAGTAATAAAGAAGTTTGAAGACGTTACAATCAGAAACTGTTAAAGTGTGAATAAACACAGTGAATTACTGATCAAAATTTATGCCATAATTCTATTATCAGAAGCAGCACCAAGCCAGAAAAGCATCTGATTATCCCAGCACTTGAATGCTCTAAGTGTTCATTACTTTAATAGCACAAATGAAACCTCTTTCACAGATGAATTTTATCGCCAAAGATGCAAAGAACTCAGAGATAACTGGCAAGGAAGAGAACACAGAGCTCTTTCTCAAAATCAAAGGGCCCCGAAAGGCTATGATATTAGAAGACAGGAATAGAGGAACATAAGAGATTAGCAACAAATGTCCCACCTTTAGCATACATCGCAGTCCTCAGAAGTGGCATTCTGTTCTCCCAACATATTGCAGCACCTATTTTCCCAAGTGGAGTGTCATAAACTGGAATTGTTGATCCATCCCCAAAACCCCAGATTATACGCTCCAACGCTGTTGGCATTATCTTCCGATGCTTTCCGAGGTAGTGACCCTGAGAGTCGAAAAAAAGCACGGTGCAATATAGTGTGTATCCATCTCTCTCAATAACACCCATCACCAAGTACACCTTGTATTTTCCAGCCATTGCTGCCAGACGATCAACCTCAGGACCTGCAACTATAGCTGTAAGAGAGAGAGAGAGAGAGATTTGGAAGCTTTTGTAGCGAAAAGATTAGAGGATGGGAAGAAAGTTTACAGGAGAGCACAGACAAGCAGCATACATATGTTCAGTGAAATGTAAAGGACCTTGTAAGTTTTAGCATGAGCTACTTTAGCCACGAAGTCCAGAACGAAAATTCAAATTTCATAAGTATAATTTCAATCAAGAATTTCATAGCATGTTTGTTGGTTCTCTTTATCCCGAATCAACAGTTTTTAATTTCTATGTTCTGAAATATCAAGCTAAGGTCCTCTTCTCCTTGTGCTGAAGTAAAACTGAATACCTTCAATTTTCCTCTAACCACAATTAACTAGAAAATGAAACTGTGTTATACTGTTAAAACAAAAAAAAACTTAATCCTACGAATGTGTCATAAAGTATTTATCATTTTCTTAAATATACTTCGTTTTGAATGTAATCCAGTGAAATATTTTTGATAATGTAATCCAGTTAATATATTTTCGAACTTGGAATATGCTCAAAGAAATTTCATGATAGAGAGTTAATTGGGCAAGAAATCAAAGAGTTTTTGACCTGGCACATCAATGGCAGATGCATGATATTTGCGGAACTCCTCCTTCCCCTTGGCTGTTCGATTCCCAATTGAGACACCAAAAGTTGATCCTCGTGGATAACCACCAATAAATGCTTCAGGAAACACCACCAGCTGAGCACCATAAGAAGCTGCCTCAGCAAGCAGCCTCTCAGCCTTATCTGTAAAAGTGCCAAGCAGTAACCGTCCCAATAAGATTTTTTATTTATAAGTCCCAATTCAAGGATTTAACAAAACCAGGAATTCTTTAGATGAATTTCAACGTTCCAGCTTCCCACCAGAAGGAACCAGAAATAAAAAATTTAGGAAGCAAACTCAACGTCTTTGGCTCTTTTCTGCCCCATGCATTAAAACAGAACCTTTCCTTATGTGCAACAACAAAGAATAAAGAAGGTAAATAAAAGTAATAATTTGAATTAATTTATCAAGACATGATTGATTGAGGATAGGCACACTCCCAACAACATTCAAACTTCGAACTTGTGTACTTCCTGCTAATATCAACTAGTACTAAACATGTAATTAAACCTTGCAATAAAACGGATCAGCTCACAGACTCCGCTCGTAACCGGTTAGAGGCCTACAGTATCCTTGATTCTAAATCAACAGAAGCACATGGTAAAGCTTGAAGAATATTTCTTTGACAAGAACTGAACTTTTGCAAGAGAGTAACTTTGAAAGGAACATGATATGAGTTCCCAAGTCAAAACTCTTTTCGTTAATTAAGGACACAAAATTAGTAGGACACCATGGAAACATTCAAACCATACACTAAATTTTTTAACTCTTTGTTCCATTCTTTTTTGCTTCTCAAAGAAGGCTTCTGAAAATAACGCTGACAGTTTTCATACAAATCTTCTATAGGGCTTAAGGTTCCAATGGTTAAGTTGCGGATGGACACAAGGAGCTGAGACAACAGTGCATAGACTTTGACCAATATCCAAATTATGAGGGCGAAGTACTTCCACAAGTTACTGAACATATACGGTTTGGAAGTAAAGGAGATTCTACATAATAAAATAATTGAGCAACCTGCTGAAATTGGTTAGTATGCCTCTGTGATTCCTAGCCTTACGAATCTACATCAGATTCACATCCACGTGTTAATGACCCACTAATTGCGCTTAAGGCCCCAGAATATCTTGATTAGTTTGTATGCCTTTTGTGTATTGACAATATTAAGTAGGAAAGTAATTATGAGTAGTGATAATGGTTAAATGGCAATAGGAACAACTGGAATCATGTTATGATGAAGTGAGTGTCGAGGATAATAACATATGATTGTCCTCACCAGGCACGGTGCTAGAGTGCCGCCAGCTGGTTCGGCCAAACCTAGTAGCTTTGGTCCAAACCCTGTATTTGTCATTAAAAATACATTGAATAAGTATAAATTATTAATTTAGAACCCAGTAACTTAAAACGATTAGAATCCCAAACTCATAATCTTGAAATCCTAACCTCGCCTCTAGTCCTCAGTCCTCACGCCATACATTCATCCTGAAGTTATTCTCTCCGCAATTACAATGAGAACCTTTGCCTAAGTTTCACTTATTGGGGAAATCAATATATCTTTGCCTAAGTTTTAAAAATGGAGCTCATTCACAATTACAATGAGAACCACTGTTGAACAATCAAATCCAACAGATAACAATGAATAGCTCATTCATATTAAAACATTAGCACTTGATAACGAGGTGACTGTTGTTGGGCCGTTGGCTTGGTTTTACACTGCAGTCTCAAAAATATTCTCAACTGAGCTTTAAAAATTGAAATGACGGTAGAGCTATATGGAGTGGGTTTCTAATTATCATTGACAGACACCACTTAATCACTACTCTCCCTCTCTCCTTCTCTCTATCTGGTTGATAACCTAGAAAGCCATCGTTTCTAATCTCAAAACTAGGTGAATGGGCCGGCCTGGCTACCCTGCTCCACTCAATACAAAGATTGGTTCACCAAGATTCAAACTCATGGCATGCACCTGCCACACATCCTGTAATGTATCACTTTTGTCGTCGAACCAATGCCAAAGGAGCAACCTGCACTCCAATCCCAAAGAACAGAAATTCTTGTAGTTCCCAAAAGAAAAAAGAGAAAGACAATCCTTTATATACATAACACTCACATAACAAAATAATTGTTCTCAAGCAACAAGACTCGTCTAAGCACTGTATTCCGCCAAAAGATTCGACTTGCCTCATTAGAAGATGCAAAAAAACAAAAACAAAAAACTTGAAAGTGCCCATATTATGTGGGGGAAAATGTCAATAGCCGTAGCCCCTAGTAATGCAATAATCTCCCATCTTTCAAGCACAGGTACACTTGACACAAATAAAGAATTGAAGGCTGAGTAAGGTCTCTATCCTCACAAGGTAGGGGTAAGGTCTGCATACATACTAGCCTCCCCATGCCCCACGACATGGGATAATACTGAGTATGTTGTTGTTGTAAAGAATTGAAGGTTGAACTACACCTACTTTCTAAACCAATTGATAAACAGTGACTTGCCATCTAAAATTAATTACAGGAAACACATTGATGCCAAGATTATCTCACCCCCAAAAATCTCCTTAAAACATGTGCCGTAGCGACACTGCATCCAAACACTGTCCAAGAAACATGACCATATATTAATCCACTCATCAAGATTAAACTTTCATGGAAAATCCACAAGCCAAATGTTTAAACCAACCAATAAACAAACAAAAACCAATACCAATCATATCACACAAGAAAGAACCGTGAGGTCTCAGTTTCAAATTAGGCAAAAAATACTAGGTGACATGCCTAAGTTGAGGTGCAAGAAAGTGCTAAGCTGACCAGGACACCACAATTATTAAAAATAAATAAAAAAACATCTCAATAGAATAAAGATAGATAATTGGAATAAAAGGGGGCTAACCAAGAGTAGCAGGGGTATCATAGAAGATGGTAGAGGCTTGAACTACAGTGGCACGGACAGTTGTGGCAGAGGAATTATCTCCCATATCTACTTCAGCAAACAAAGGGCCTTCATTCACTGCTGGGGTTGGGACCAAAGCCATGTTTTCTTAGTTTTGCGCTTATTTCGTTATCTGATTCTGAATTTGCAGATGCGTTTTGTGTGGATTTTTGACTCATTGTCTCTGTACTTTGGCTATGTCAGTAAAATAAGGTTGTTGGTATATACCCTTTTTGGAAAAGAGATTTCTAGAACTAATAATAATAATAATAATAATAATAATAATAAGGCCAAATACATAACCAACCCCACCAAATTTCATTTAGACTCGTTGCTGGTATTAATTATGCTTGTATTAATTATGCTTGTACATATTTTTTATCTATTGTTTGGTTTGATATATTAAAGCATTACACAATTTCTAAAATAATTGCTTGTTTACAAAAATACTTTCAAAACCAGTCCATCACTCTAACTTTTTAAAAGAAACATATGTTGAGAAATATTTATATATAAAAAAGTTTTAAAAAAATTACTTTGATTTGTCTACCTATATTATAATATAGGACTAAATATTTATTTATAAAAAAAATATATATGCTAAGTATTTATTTGTTTACTAGAGATATAATTTTATTTTTAAATACTTAGATTATTTTAAACTTGCATTAATACAACAACTAGCATATTTTAATCAAGCATAAATTTTGAAGGGCAATTTGTCTTTAACTAAGCTAATGCATGCATTAAAACATATTGCATTACTAATACCATGGTTTTCTACGCATTAGTTATGCAAAGGATAATACCAAATAGGATGTATAACTAATGCATATGTTCAAAATATCTACTAAACAAGGTATTATTAATACATAAAGCTAATGCATGCATTATTTTACCTAATGCATGCTCGTGTTCGTGTTACACACTCCAACACTCACAAAAGTGTGTCTATTGAACACTTGGTCACAATTTGTCTTCAAAACGAAGCGCGTTGTCACGACCCAAAATTCACTAAGGGTCATGGTGGCGCCGGACACCGCTTTCAGGCAAGCCAACCAATAATGCATAATTAAATTCAGTTTTAGTACTTGCGGAAAATATTTTTCTTATATGAAGAATATTAAACAATAAAGATTTTACAAATGAACTTAAAGTCAATAAGAGACTTAATACTGAATAATCCAAAATTCTCCCAGAACCCAGTGTCACAAATGCAGGAGCATCTAAT
Source organism: Nicotiana noctiflora (assembly GCA_032618575.1). Lineage (NCBI taxonomy): Eukaryota > Viridiplantae > Streptophyta > Magnoliopsida > Solanales > Solanaceae > Nicotiana > Nicotiana noctiflora. The sequence continues at coordinate 49,158 of JASVEL010012346.1, forward strand.
GATAGGGAAATAAAATACAACATCCGTCCAAAATACAGGACAGAAAATAAATATAATATGCTAAAAGGACTACACTAGTTGCGGGTCGCCTCGAATAATGCAACTCACCAAGTCCCAGAATCATCCGCACTGCTACACCTAGTAGGCTGCTAGAGGTACATATAACTGTGCAACAAAAATGCATAGAAGTGTAGTATGAGTACGTAATCAACGTGTACTCAATGAGTTTCCCATCTAATCTCGAAGAAGTAGAGACGAGATGGTCAACTTCGACTCCTACTAGAGGTCAGCTAACAATATACTAAAATGTGAGGAAATCATGGATTTATGTAGTAGTTCTAATTCACGGAGCTGGAAATCAGGTAAACACCTTCAACATATAATCAAGGATTTTTAAGGTTTACTCTTCATTGTCTTATCGATTTATATCAAGCCATGAAAGGCAATATCCATATTTAAAATTCTCACGAGAACAATAAATATCATGCGCAAATCATGCCGAGGTCGACGGCCCACTCCAACAGAAATGTAAATTGTGCATTGCCAAGGGTGGAACGGCCCGAACCATAGATACATCTTTTTGATATGTCGAGGTGTTCAGCCCGCTACAAAAATAAACACATAGAGACATTCAGTCAAGAAGTCAACATGGAGCAATTATTCAAAGAAAAGCTAATTCTCTTTTAACAATTTAAGAAAATGGGGTTTAGATCTTTTTAGAAATTTATTTACTATTTCGATGTGATTTTAGCAATTTAACTATCCATGAGATTACAAATATTCCAAGTATAGCATGCTTTTGGGTCCTAGACTACCCGGACAATAGCATAATAGTAGCTAAGCACGGGCTCTCGTCACCTCGTGCGTACGTAGCCCCCACAAATAGGAGCACATAACCAATTAAATCACCTATAGGGACACTTCCCTCTTACAAGGTTAGAAAGGAGACTCACCTTGCTCCGAAGATCCATGACCGGCATTCCACGCCTTTCCGAAGACTCGAATCGATGCACGACGCTCCAAAACTAGCCAATAATTATGTAAACCCCATTAATATATGCTAAGGTACTCATTACAATCCAATTTATAATAATTTCTAACCCCGATCCAAAAGCTGACGAAAATGCCCTCGGGCCCACGTGCCGAGAATTCGAAATATTTTGAAGATAAAGATTATCCATAGCCTCACGAATTCAAATATATGATTTTCTCTAAATTCTATACCCAAAATCGTGGTCAAATTCCAAGAATACTAATTTTCTAGGTTTTCCCTCAAACCCCAAGTTTTCTACAATTTTCCAAGTCTAAATCCATATATAAACCTTGTATATACTCAAAACTAGTAGAAATCTCTTACCTCATGATTGGTGATGAAAATGGCACTCCAAAGTTGCTCCAAAGTGGGCTCCCATGGAAGAAATGAAGTGAAAATGAGCCAAACTTCGATTTTTTAAGAAATATCTCTGCCTCCAGCAGGTTCCGCTACTGCGGTTATGACAACAACCAACACTTTTTCGACACGAAAATGAGCATAACTTCCTCATACGATATCCAAATTCGATGATTCTTTTTGCTATGGATTCGTAATTATGATACAGATCTAATGGTATAACAAAAACTTAATTTGGAACTCATTTTCTTAATATGGTACCCTTTTATGTCCAAAGAAACAATGTCGAAAAATCAAACAAGAGCGCGATTACCACCCGAAATACACCCAAGGCCCTCCGGACCCCGACCAATCACACCAACCAGTCCCAAAACACATTATGAACTTGCTCGAGGTCCCAAATCACATCAAACAACGCTAAAGTCATGAATAACCCTCCAATCCGAGCTTTATGAACTTTAGAACTTCCAACTTCTACTTTCGATGCTTAAACCTATCAAATCACGTCCGATGTACCTCAAATTTTGCACACAAGTCATATTTGACATTATGGACCTATTCCAACTTTCGAAATAAGATTCCGACCCCGATATCAAAAAGTCCAAATCTGGTCAAACTTCTAAAAAACCTTCAAATTTCAATATTTTGCCAAATGGCTCTAAACTAACATACGAACCTCGGAATTCACTTCCGATCACGCTGCCAACAGCAGAATCACCATATGTAGTTATTCACAGTCTCGAAATCCCAAACGGATATCGATAACACTGAAATGCACTTTAAGCCAAACTTATAAAATTTCTTCTGAAATGCTAACTTCCACAATAGGCGCCAAAACACTCCCGGGTTATCCAATACCCGAACCGGGCATACGCCCAAGTCTGAAATTATCATACGAACCTTCTGGAACCGTTAGATCCTAATTTTGAGATTGTTTACTCAAAATTCCAATCCTAGTTCATTCTTTCAACTTTAAGCTTGCGAAATGAGAATTTTTTTTCCAAATCAACTCAAAACTTCCCTAAATTCGATTCTGACCGCGCGTACAAGTCATAATACCCGAAATGAAACTGCTTATGATCTCTGACTGCTGCACAATGCGCTAGAGCTCAAAACGACAGATCGGATCCTTACACGCGTAGCCACCAAGATTGCTGACATGAACAACATCATGAATAAATAGGTGATACGTGTAAACAAAAAGAAACTAAAAGAGCTTCCAAGAAAAAAATATTTATTTATGTCTATATCTATTTATATTATATTAAAAGTACGAAGACCCTTAACGAAACGTCTTTCGCATTTTTTACCCTTTTAAAAATAATTTTCACACTAGACAAAATTATCATTTATTATATTCCTTATATTTAGAAACAATCATTTAATTATTTTTTTAATATTTAGAATTTCAAAATCAACTAAGTTTATGTATTAATTTATTCCTTATTTAATTTAAACTATATTATATAACGTATTTGTAAAGGCAAAATAATAACAATCAGTTAATTTCTTATTAAATTATTCTGTGTAGGAAAACTTAATATTTAAAACATTAACTAAGATTGTTCCTAATATTATCCGCCATCTTTTTGCTTAATTTGGGAAACAATCAGCACATGCATTTCTGATAATTTGTATGCACGTAGTATTTACTTTACATAGAAAAACAAAATAAGAGTTTTTTCAACAAGAAAAAGTTAGAACTTTGAAATTAAAAAAAGGTAATTTGTCATTTAAATATTTTTTAATATTAAGACTTTAAAATTTTAAAAATTATTAATGAATCTTTTTATTAAACTATGTACGAACTTCTAATATTTAAAATTTTAACTATGAGTAAGAATTTACTTGTTAAAATTATTTTGTTATTTAAAATGCACAAAGTAATTATAGTTTGTCAATCTATAAAGTAGGATTTTAATAGAGTTATCTCATTAGTCTTGTTAGGAGCGGAGTAGCTTGTCCCAACACTTTACCTTTCAGGATTGAGATCAATTATAAAATATTTATATAGGGTCTATTTGGAAAGCCGCGGTATAATTAAAATTGGCGTAATTACTAGGGTAGTAATTATGAAGTACTATAATTACGTGTCACGATTTGGATTTTCCATTCTCGAGAGTCGTAATGGCGCTTACTAATGAGAGCTAGGCAAGCCAACCCTTAACTACCTTTGTCATTAAGCAATTTACTCCTTTTGATAATTATCAGCAATATCATAAAAACAACGGAATAAAGTAAATAAGCGAAGTCTTAAATTGAAGAATCCGAACAACTATGTGGAAATCAACATAAATCTCTACCCAAAAACTAGTGTCACATACTTACGAACTACTAAGAGTGTTAAATACAACCGTTTGAAAGAAAATATAACTATTTGTCTCGAAATATATAAGATAACATATTAAAATAAAATGTAGAAGAGATGTCGGGCCTATGTACACCTTCTAGGCTACCTCGGTGTCTCACAGGACTGAAGGCTAACTCCCACGCTACTGCAGCTGTTATCCAACACCTGGATCTGTACAAAAGAGCACAAAGTGTAGTATTAGAACAATCGACGCTGATGTGACGACCCGAACCGTCATCACGTGAGTGACCGCCCCGTTTCCCCCATATCGTGTTTCTCTATGCTTAATTATCGATATTTTAGGCGATCGAGTCGAATTGGATTGGTTTTAGATGGAAATGAGACACTTAGACTCTTAAAGGAAAGCTTGTTTTGGAAAAAGTCAACCATAAGTTGACTATTTAGTTAGAGGGCTCGGATGTGATTTCTGGTGATTCGGTTAGCTTCGGGGGATGATTTATGAGTTGTAGATCTATTAGGTGATTTTGGGTATGCATGTAAAATTTCATTCGGATGTTGTCTGGTCGGGTTTTTGATCGAATGCGAGTTTCGGAAGTTTTGGTTGAACTTAGGCTTTGATTTGGGGAAATTGGTGATTTTGATGTTAATCATAGTGTTTTGACGGTTTGAGAAAGATTGAGTAAGGTATTGGGTCACATATGTGTTTTTGGTTGAGGTACCGGGGGCCTCGGGATGAGTTCGGGTGGTTAAACAGAGAGTTTGGAATTTTTGGCATGTTTTAAGGTTGCTGGTATGTGGTATTTCCGTATCTGGGGAAAAGGGACCGCAAAGGCAATTCCACAGATGCGGTAGGGAAGGTCGCAAGAGCGGTTTTGGGGGGCTCTGGCATTTTCCGCAGAAGCGGACTGGAGTTTGCATAAGCGGTCACCGCAAAAATGGTTATGGACTGTAAAAGCGGTCTTGAGTGAAATAAGGAAAACTGCAGAAGTAGTGGAAGGCCACAGAAGCGGTAACCACAGAAGCGGTATGTTTGTCGCAGAAGCGAAAAGGACTAGGCGGAAGTATTTAATTTAACCTTCGTGAATTTTTGAGAGAACACAACATTTCCACTTCGGACTAAGAGGGTTTTGGGCGATTTTGAAGAGAGTTACGAGGGCTTTCATCAGGTATGGATTCTTGGACTTAGAATACATTATTATGGTGTAAAATCATGGATTAACACTGAAAATCCAAGGAATTAAAGGTTAAAAATGGAGGTTAGGACTTAAAACTTAAGAGAGTTAAACTAGGGATTTAAGAGGTCAAATGGACTTCGATTCTTGTGAATTTGATATGCATAGACCCATGGCGAGATAAGGAACATTTAGGTATAAAAATTTCTAATTTTCGAGAAGTTGTCATGGGGCTCGAGTTTTACTAGTTTCGAGATTTTCGCTATTTTTCGATTGTTTTCGATTGGGTATTGCTCCCTTAGCCTATTGTGATGTATTTCTTGTGGTTTTGACCAGATTCTATGCACTAGGAGGTTGATTTATGAGGGGAAGGCATAACAAGCTAGACTTGTGGCCGGCTTGAGGTGAGTAATTGTAAATGCTGCTCCGAGGGTTTGAAACCCCGGACTTTCACATCGTAACGCTATTTTGGGGCATGACATGCATTCTATGACGAGTGCGGGGTCATTTACTGATGGGGATTATGACTTGGTCCATCCTGAGTGTTATTTCCACGATATTGGCGATTGAGACACATACCTTATCATTGTAAATTGGGCTTATTTCTATGTTTGGGGCCTTGTGCTGACCTGTAGGATCTTTAGGGGATCTTCATTAACTTTCCTCACTTGTTTGCATAAATTATACTCTCAGTTATGTTTTCAATTGTTAAAACAATATAAGGACTGTGTTTTTAATCTTGAATGTTAAATGAAAAGGATATGAAGGCTGAGATCCCTATAGTATGACATGCTCGAGTGGCTGTGGACTTATATGACTAAGATGGTCGAGGATTCGATAGAGAGAATGATTTTCCTTGATATGGATCGGGCTGCACGCCGCAGCCATGATATATTATATTGAGGCCAAGAGCCTATTTGATGCCACGAGATGGATGATATTGCGCTTAGGCTGTAGGAGCCCCTCCGAAGTCTGTACATACCCTAGTGAGCGCCATCGACGTTAAACATATGGAGCGGGCTGCATGCCGCAGCGGGTACTAAAGTATACCGTTATATGTGTTGCATCTTATCATAAATTCTTTTCCTTAAGTGTATTATTGTTTTACATATCTACACTGATATTGATGTGGACTGTTAGATATAGGTTACCTTGTGCATTTCCATGATTTCTTACTTTCAGACTGTATTTATGTTTATTACTCATTGAGTCGGAGTACTCACTTTACTCCCTGCACCTTGCGTGCAGATCCAGTTCATCTTAGGTAAAGTAGATCCAGTTTAGACCAGTAGAGTTAGCTTTTTGGGAGCATCGAGGTAGTTGCACTGTGTTCGCAACCTTAGATTCCTCCCCTCTATCATGATCATTTGTTTCCATGTTATCGGATTTTTAGACAGATTTTGTAGTAGGATATCATTCTATATATAAAAGCTCATGTTCGTGACATCGGGTCCATGGTTGGGCTGCATTCTGTATTTAGTTAAACTTCTGCGTTTTTATTAGTGTTTCTTGATCTTGACTTAAAATGGTTTTGGTGATTCCCGGTCTTATTTATCTAACAATATTTATCAATTGGGTTAAGTATTAGAATTGGTCGGGCTTGCCTAGTAGTATGCTAGGCACCATCATGACCGGGTTGGGGTCGTGACAAGTTGGTATCAGAGCGTAGGTTACTTGGTCTCGCGAATCATGAGCCAGTTTAGTAGAGTCTCGCGGATCGATATGGAGACATCTATATTTATCCTCGAGAGGCTATAGAACCTTTAGGAAAAACTTCAAATTCTTGAAATTCTTGTCGTGCGACTTTGTAGATCCGAGAACTAAATTTATGTATTCTATTCTCTCGCAGATGGCGAGAACCCATGCTACCGGATGTGGCGAACGACCACCATTACCAGCTCCTAGAGGTCATGGGCACGATTGTGGTCGTGGTCGAGCTAGAGCAGCAGGGGAAACACCTGTAGATCCACCAATTGCTTCCGTTCAGGACTAGACTCTAGCTGTAGAGACTTCAACAGCACCTGCGCAGGCACTAGTTGTGCCTATTGTGATTTCGGGTCTTCAAGAGGCCCTAGCTTAGATTTTATCAGTTTGCACTACCCTGGATCAGGCAGTCTCAACCACTACTGCTGCAGCTACCTTACAGACCAATGATGGTCATCACACCCCCGCTGCTCGCACACCTGAGCAGGTAGTGTAGGGTTTGTAGACACTAGACGCACCACCAGCTCAGCAGGTTGCACCAGTTCAGCTAGTTGCCCCGGTTCAGGGTGATGTGGTTCCAGCTATGCCATATGATGAGCAACGTCATATGGAGAGGTTCAGCAGGCTCTCACCTCCTACTTTCAGTAGTGTTCCGAGCAAGGATGCCCAGGGTTTTCTCGACAAGTGTCGACGTATGCTTTGGACAGTAGGGATATAAGAGTCGAGCGGGGTATCATTTACTACCTTTCAGTTCTAAGGAGCAGCCTTCTCTTGGTGGGAGGCATATGAGCCGCGTAGGCCAGTAGGTGCAGCACCTTTGTCATGGTAGGAGTTCTCCACTCTCTTCATAGAGAAGTGGGTACCATAGTCTTAGAGGGAGGAGCTGTATAGACAGTTCGAGTGGCTTCGTCAGGAAGATATGACCGTGTCTCAATATGAGGTAAGATTTTTTAAGTTGGGCCGTTATGCTCCATGGAGGGTCCCGACTAATCGAGAGAGGGTTTGGAGGTTTGTGGATGGACTCATTTATCCCATACATATTCTAATGACTCGAGAGAGGATTCTGATTCATACCTTTAAGGATGCAGTTGATATTGCTCGTGATATTGAGACAGCTCGCCGTCAGGAGAGAGAGGAGAGAGAGGCCAAGTGGCCTCGAGGATCGGGTAGCTTTAGTGGTGCTCCATCTACGGGCCAGGTTCAGCAAAGCAGAGGTCGTTCTTTTAGGCCTCACTAGTCAGCTCATCCCGAGTATCGTGGGGCATCTTCAGGCCACGGTCATCAGGGGTTCCAGCATTACTAGTCTTCACTTAGTGCCCTCCCAGCTCAGAGCTCATCATATGCCATTTCAGCTAAGGGTTCTTCTGCGCAGAGTGCATCGACTGGTCACTCTGGTGCAGGGGTTCCTTTCAGTGCCCTTCTCCAGCACCGGGTAGTTGCTACGAGTGTTGTGAGTTTGGCCACATGAGGAGACAGTGTCCTTGGCTTCGTGGTGGTCGGTCTCAGCAGAGGGATCAGCCCTCCTCTTCTACTCCATATACTTCAGCACCCTCATAGTCAGGTAGGAGTGTGGCCAGTCAGCTAGGGGTCGGGCTAGGGGTGGAGACCTATCTGGTGGTGGTCAGGCTCGATTCTATGCTCTCATAGACATGAGGGACGCCATTGCATCAGATGCTGTTATCACAGGTATTATCTCAGTCTGCCATAGGGATGATTCTATTTTATTTGACCCCGGATCTACATACTCTTATGTGTTTTCATATTTTTCGCATCATCTGGGTACGACCCGAGAGTGTCTTGCTTTACCTGTGCACGTATCTACCCCAGTGGGCGATACTATTATTATGGACCATGTATATCGGTCATGTCTTGTTACTATTAGGGGTCTGGAAACCCGAGTTGATTTATTGCTTTTGAGTATGGTAGACTTCCAAGTTATTCTGGGCACGGACTGACTATGTACCCAGCAGGGTGATCTCTTTCTTAAAGGCAACGGGTGGTTGGGAAAGGTTATTTATTGTATTTGGCATTTGTGAGAGATGTCGAAGCTAAGACTCCTAGTCTTGATTCAGTTCCCGTTGTGAGGGACTTCCCTGATGTGTTTCCAGCAGACCTATTGGGCATGCCGCCGGACATGGACATTGATTTCGGTATTGATCTGGTGCTGGGCACTCAGCTCATCTCTATTCCTTCGTATCGTATGGCACCAGCTGAGTTAAAGGAGTTGAAGGAGCAACTTCAGGAACTCCCAGATAAGGGTTTCATTCGCCCGAGTGTGTCACCATAGGGTGCACCTGTCTTATTTGTGAAAAAAAAAGATGGCATAACGAGAATGTGCATTGACTACAGGCAGTTGAACAAGGCGACAGTGAAGAATAAGTATCTACTACCACATATTGATGATTTTTTTGACCAGCTCCAGGGAGCAAGGGTATTCTCTAAGATTGATCTCCGTTCAGGCTACCACCAGCTGAAGATTAGGGATTCTGATATTATGAAGACGGCTTTCAGGGTGAGATATAGGCACTATGAGTTTCTAGTTATGTCTTTTGGGCTAACTAATGCCCCATCCGCGTTCATGCATCTGATGAACAACGTATTTTGTCCATATCTGGATTCATTTGTTATCGTTTTCATTGATGATATCCTGGTGTACTCGTGTATCTAGGAGGAGCACGCTCAACATTTGAGAGTGGTGCTACAGAGATTGAGCGAGGAGAAGCTTTATGCAAAGTTTTCCAAGTGTGAGTTCTGGCTTGATTCTGTGGCTTTTCTGGGACACGTGGTGTCCAAAGACGATATTCAGGTTGATCCAAAGAAGATAGAGGCGGTGCAGAGTTGACCTAATCCGTCCTCAGCCGCGGATATTCGGAGTTTCCTCGATTTGGCAGGGTATTATCACCGGTTCGTCCAGGGGTTTTCATCTATTGCTTCGCCCTTGACCAAGTTGACGCAGAAGGGTGCACCATTTGTATGGTCGGGCGAGTGTGAGGAGAGCTTTCAGAAGCTCAAGATAGCTTTGACCACAACTCCGGTGTTGGTTTTGCCATTAGCTTCAGGTTCTTACGCCATATATTGTGATGCTTCGAGAGTTGGGATCGAATGTGTGTTGATGTAGGAGGGTAGACTTATTGCATATGCTTCTCATCAGTTGAAGCCCCACGAGAAAAGCTACCATGTACATGATTTGGAGTTGGCTGCCATAGTTCATGCATTGAAGATTTGGAGGCATTACTTATATGGTGTATCGTGTGAGGTGTATACTGATCATCACAACCTTTAGCATCTGTTCAAACAGAAGGATCGTAACTTGAGATAGCCGAGATGGCTTGATTTACTTAAGGACTATGATATTACCATATTGTATGATCCGGGTAAGGCCAATGTAGTGGCTAATTCTTTGAGCCAAAAGGCGGTTAATATGGGTAGTTTGGCGTACATTCCAGTTAGGGAGAGGCCCTTTGCAGTTAATGTCCAGGCCTTGGCCAATCAGATGGTGAGATTAGACATTTTGGAGCCTAGTCGGATATTGGCTTATGTGGTTTCTCGATATTCATTGTATGACCGCATTAGAGAGCGCTAGTATGATGATCCACATTTGCTTATCCTTAAGTATAAGGTTCAGCATGATGATGACAGATATGTGACTATTGACGATGATGGTGTGATGATGATGCAGGGCCATATTTGCGTGCCCAATATGGATGGGCTTCGGGAGTTGATATTAGAGGAGGTCCACAGTTCGCGGTATTCTATCCACCTAGGTGCCTTGAAGATGTATCAGGATTTGAGAGAACATTACTAGTGGAGGAGGATGAAGAAGGATATTGTGAGCTATGTAGCTCGGTGTCTCAACTATTAGCAGGTGAAATATGAGTATCAAAGGCCCGGTGGTGTACTTTAGTGGATGGTTATTCCCGAGTGGAAGTGGGAGAGGATTACTATGGATTTTGTGAGTGGTCTCTCTCGTACCTTGAGGAAGTTTGATCCGCTTTAGGTAATTGTGGATCGGCTGACAAGTCCGTGCACTTCATTCCAGTGTGTACTACCTATTCTTCGGAGCGGTTAGCAGAGATTTTCATCCGGGAGATTGTTCGATTTCATGGGGTCCCAGTTTCTATATTCTCAGATAGGGGTACTCAGTTCACTTCCTAGTTTTGGAGGACCTTTCAGCGAGAGTTGGGTACACAGGTAGAGTTGAGCACAGTGTTTCATCCTCAAACGGAAGGGCAGTCTGAGCGTACCATTTAGATATTGAAGGGCATGTTGCGTGCCTTTGTTATTGATTTTGGAGGTTTTTGGGCTAAGTTCTTATCGCTCTCGTAGAGTTTTCCTACAACAACAGTTATCAGTCCAGTATTTAGATGGCACCGTATGAGGCTTTATATGGGAGATGATGTAGATCTCTGGTTGGTTGGTTTGAGCCCGGTAAGGCTAGGTTATTGGGGACATAATTGGTCCAGGATGCTTTAGATAAAGTGAAAGTGATCCAGGAGAGACTTCGTACAGCTCAGTCACGTCAGAATAGTTATGCGGACCGGAAGGTTCGAGATGTATCTTATATGGTGGGCGCGAAGGTCTTGTTGAAGGTTTTGCCTATGAAGGGCGTCATGTAGTTTGGAAAGAAAGGGAAGCTGAGTCCGAGGTTCATTGGGCATTTTTGAGATACTTAGAAGGATTGGGGAGGTGGCATATATGCTTGCTTTGCCACCTAGCATGTCAGTGGTTCATCTGTTATTTCATGTATCTATGCTCCAGAAGTATGTTGGGGACCCGTCTCATGTTCTAAACTTCAGCACAGTTCAGTTGGATGATGCTTTGACATTTGATGTGGAGCCAGTGGCTATTCTGTGTCGTCAGGTTCGAAAATTACTGTCGAAGGACATAGCTTTAGTGAAGGTACAGTAGAAAGGCCTGCCTGTGGAGGAGGCTACTTGCGAGATCGAGCGGGAGATGTTGAGCAGATTTCCTCACTTGTTTGAGGCTGCAGGTATGTTTCTTGACCCGCTCGAGGATGAGCGTTTGTTTTAGTTTGAGAGGATGTGATGACCTAGCCCGTCGTCATGTGAGTGACCGCCCCATTTTCCCCATATTGTGTTTATCTATGCTTCATTATCGATATTTGAGGTGATCGAGTCAAATTGGATTTGTTTTAGATGGAAATGAGACACTTTGTCTCTTAAAGGAAAGCTTTTTTTTGAAAAGTCAACCATAAGTTGACTATTTAGTTAGAGGGGTCGGATGTGATTTTCGGTGATTCGGTTAGCTTCGGGGGATGATTTGTGATTTAGGAGTGTGATCAGAAGTGATTTTAGAGGTCTAATGTAGAATTAGGCTTGAATTGGCGAAGTTAGTATTTTGGTAAATTCTAGTTGGTAGGTGAGATTTTGATCCGAGGGTTGGAATAGAATTCCAAGAGTTGTTATAGCTCCGTTAGGTCATTTTGGGTGTGCATGCAAAATTTCAGGTCATTCTGACTTCGTTTGGTCGGGTTTTTGATTGAATGCGAGTTTCAGAAGTTTTGGTTGAATTTAGGCTTTTATTTGGGGAAATTTTGTGATTTTGATGCTAACCATAGTGTTTTCACGGTTCGAGCAAGTTTAAGTAAGGTATTGGGTCACATCTGTGTTTTTGGTTGAGGTCCCGGGGGCCTCGGGATGAGTTTGGGTGATTAAAAGGAGAGTTTATGAGTTTTGGCATGTTTTGAGGTTGCTGGTATATGGTATTTCTGCATCTGCGGAAAAGGGACCACAGAGGCAGTTCCACAAATGCGGTAGGGAAGGGTGCAGGTACGGTTTTGGGGGGATCTAGTATTTTCCGCAGAAGCGAATTGGATTCCGTATAAGCGGTCACCACAGAAGCGGTTATGGACTACAGAACCGATCCTGGGTGATATAAGGAAAACCGCAGAAGCGGTGGAAGACTGCAGAAGCGGTATGTTTGTCGTAGAAGCGAAAAGGACTGGGCAGAAGCATTTAATTTAACCTTCATGAATTTTTGAAATAACACAACATTTCCACTTCGGACTAAGAGGGTTTTGGGCGGATTTGCAAAGAGTTATGAGGGCTTTCATCAGGTATGGATTCTTGGACTTAGAATACGTTATTATGGTGTAAAATCATGGATTAACACTGAAAATCCAAGGTATTAAAGGTTAAAAACGGATGTTAGGGCTTGAAACTTAAGAGAGTTAAACTAGGGATTTGAGAGGTCAAATGGATTCCGATTCTTGTAATTTGATATGTATAGACTCATGGCGAGATAAGGAACATTTTGGCATAAAAATTTCTGATTTTCGAGAAGTGGGCCCGGGGCTCGGGTTTGTCTAGTTTCGAGACTTTCGCTATTTTTCAATTTTTTTGATTGGGTATTGTTCCCTTAGCCTATTGTGATGTATTCCTTGTGGTTTTGGCGAGATTCTACGCACGAGGAAGTTGATTTCCGAGGGAAAGGCATAAAGAGCTAGACTTGTGGCCGGCTTGAGGTGAGTAATTGATGTAAATGCTGCTCTGAGGGTTTGAAACCCCCGACTTTCACATCGTAATGCTATATTGGGCATGACACACATTCTGTGACGAGTGCAGGGTCATTTACTGATGAGGATTGTGACTTGGTCCATCCCGAGTGTTATTTCCACTATATTGGCGATTGAGACACATACTTTATCACTGTAAATTGAGCTTATTGCCATGTTTGGGGTCTTGTGCCAACCTGTAGGATCCTTAGGGGATCTTCATTAGCTTTCCTCATATGTTTGCATAAATTATACTCTTAGTCATCTTTTCAACTGTTAAAACAATATAAGGACTGTGTTTTTAATCTTGAATGTTAAATGAAAAGGATACGAGGGCTGACATCCCTATAGTGTGACATGCCCGAGTGGCTGTGGATTTATATGACTGAGATGGGTCGAGGACCCGATAGTGAGGATGCTTTTCCTTGATATGGATCGGGCTGCACATCACAGCGATGATATATTTATATTGAGGCCAAGAGCCTATTTGATGCCACGAGATGGCTGATATGGCGCTTGGGCTGTAGGACCCCCTCCAGAGTCTGTACACACCCCCAGTGAGCATTGTCGATGTTAAACATGTGGAGCGGGCTGTACGCCACAGCGGGTACTAGAGTGTACCGTTATATGTGTTGTATCTTATCATGCATTCTTTTCCTTAACTATATTATTTTTTTACATGTCTACATTGATGTTGATCTGGACGGTAAGATATAGGTTACCTTGTGCATTTTCGCGATTTCTTACTTTCAGACTGTATTTATGTTTATTACTCACTGAGTTGGAGTACTCACTTTACTCCCTGTACCTTACGTGCACATCCAGGTTCTTCTCAGGCAGAGTAGATCCAGTTTGGACCAGCAGAGTTAGCTTTTCGGGAGCATCAAGGTAGCTGCATTGCGTTCGCAGCCTTAGATTCCTCCCCTCTACCTTGATATTTTGTTTCCATGTTATCGGATTTTTAGATAGATTTTGTAGTAGGATATCATTCTATATTTAGAGGCTCATGTTCGTGACACCGGGTCCATGGTTGGGCTGCATTCTATATTTTGTTAAACTTCCACATTTTTATAAGTGTTTCTTGATCTTGACTTAAAATGGTTCTGGTGATTCCCTGTCTTATTTATCTACCCCTGGTTATTAATTGGGTTAAGTATTAGAATTGGTCGGGCTTTCCTAGTAGTGTGGTGGGCGCCATCATGTCCGGGTTGGGGTCGTGACACCCATGTGCTGGTAAGTGTCAGGCCTAATCATAGCAAGGTAGTGACAAGGCTAGGACTAGACTCCAGATAAACTTGTGCAGATATATATACAAGTATAACGGAGAAGCATCAAGAAAATAACAATTTTAGCTGGGGAAGGGAGCATGCTTTAGGGGCAATAGATAGAAATAAAATATCAGGAAATAATATAGCGTACATCTACAGTTTAGCTTCTAGCACAAAATAAAGAGATAAGGCAACTTTCATATTCAACTCATCTTGTTGCAGGTGTGCAACCCAATCCCATTTCTCAATATCTCGTGGTAGTCGTACCACCTGCTTCCATTTTAATATCACTCATGGTACGCGCACCACCCGCTCCCATTTCAATATCACTCGTGGTAGGCGTACTACCCTCTCCAATTTTAATATCACTTGTGGTAGGCATACCACCCACTCTAATTTCAATATCATTTGTGGTAGGTGTACCACCTACTCCCATTTCAATATCACTTGGGGTAGGCGTACCACCCGCTCCCTTTACTTTCAACATAATACATAATACAAACCCAACAGGGGAACAATCAAATTAATAACTTCCCAGTAAGGGAACATTCAAATTAATAATCTTCCCTGCAAAGGAAACAATAACAACAAGTCAAACATCTGGACAAGAGAGAATCTATTATAACCAGTCCTATTCAACTTCTACTTGGCACAACTAATACTAATATTCAATCACAACCTTCATAGGATCAATCAAGGATACACAATGTGACAACCCGAATCATCGTCTCATGAGTTACCGCTCCATTTACCCCATTTTATGCTTCTTCATATTTCGTTATCGGTATGCGGTGTGTTAGAGTTGATTTGGTTTTGATAAGAAATGAGACACTTAGTCTCTTTAAGGAAGGCTTAAGTTGAAAAAGTCAACCGAATGTTGACTTATGAGTTAGTAGGCTCGAATGTGATTTCCGGTGATTCGGTTAGCTTCAGGAAGTTATTTATGACTTAGGAGTGCGATCGGAATTGATTTTGAAGGTCCGAAGTAGAATTAGGCTTGTATTGGTGAAGTTAGTATTTTGGCGAATTCCAGTTGATAGGTGAGATTTTGATCTGAGGGTTGGAATGGAATTTCGAGAGTTGCAGTAGCTTCGTTAAACGATTTTGGTTATGTGCAAAATTTCAGGTCATTCGGACGTCGTTTGGTTGGGTTTTTGATCGGATGTGTGTTTCGAAAGTTTTTGAAGAAATTAGGCTTGGATTTGATGTGATTTGACGGTTTTAGTGTTAATCGTGGTGTTTTTATGATTGGAACAAGTTTGAATAATATTTTAGGTCGTATTGGTATTTTTGGTTGAGATCCCGGTGGCCTCAGTGTGATTTCGGATGGTTAACGGGAAGTTTTGAACTTGTGAAAAGGGAAAAGTGTTGTTGCTTCTAGTATTTCCACTATTTGGACCGCAGATGCTAGGCCGCTTAAGCGATGGATTGACCGTAGAAGCGGTGAGGAGGCCTATGCTCCTAGTTTCGCAGAAGCGGTACTGTAGCCGCAGAAGCGAAATCGCCTATGCGATTTGGTGACCATAGAAGCGAGTTGGTTCAAGAGTGGAATTTCTGCAAAAAAGGAAGAAAAGGCACAGAAGTGGTTCCACAGAAGCGAGAAGGGGACCACATAAGCAAAAGCGCTGGGCTGAATATTAAATATTTCCTCCGCGAGTGAGTTATTTTTTTCCTCCATTGTTGAGCATCTTGAGAGCTTTTTGGGAGCAATTGAAGAGGGTTTCGACTGGATTTTATTGGAGGTAATATTTTTGAGTTAGAAACATGATTATTATGTGAAATTAACCTAGAAATTCATGAAATTAAGCCAAAAATTGATGAACTAGGGCTTGAGATTTGAGGGAGCATTTGAACTCCGATGTTGGTAAATTTGATATGTATAAACTCATGGTGAGACGAGGAATCCAGTGAAGTGAATTTTATAATTTTTCGGGAAGTAGGACCGGGGCTTGGGTTTTGCTAGTTTTGTCTTTTCGGTTATTTTTCAATTGTTTTGATTGGATATTGTTCCCTTAGCATATTGTGATGTATTAGCTCTGATTTTGGTTAGATTCGACTCGCGTTGAGGCCGATTTGAAAGGCATTGGGGGCTAGAGATTTTGCCGGTTCAAGGTGAGTAATGATTGTAAATGATATCCTGAGGGTTTGAAACCCCCGGATTTGCACCTATAGTGCTATATTGAGGTTACTTGCACGCCGGATAGAGAGCGTGGGGTAGAACACCATTGGGGATTCTGACTTGGTCCGTCTTGGTTGTTGATTTTACCGCATATATAATTATAACTTGTTGTTTCTCACTATGACTTGTGCTTATTTCCATATTTGGGGCTTATTGTCGACTGTTTGAACTCCTTGTAAGTTATCATCACTGTTTTCCTTACTATTTGAAATATTATTTGAACTCAGTCTATTTGAATTACACTGTTTCATGAACGCAACTATATTTGTACTCAACCTTGAGTTTTTAACTGATAATTGAACTATTGTTTGAGCTGAGCATTATTATTTTTACTGACGCCCGAGGGGCTTATGATTATTTTTGGACTGATTAAGGTCGAAGACCCTGTGTGAGGATATGTTGAGTGACGTGAGGAGGTTTTTAGACTTCGAGTGATATGTGAGGAGGCTTTCAGGCCTCGAGTGATATGTGAGGAGGCTTTCAGGCCTCGAGTGATATATGAGAAGACTTTCACGCCTCAAGTGTATTGTGAGAAGGCTTTCAGGCTTCATGTTGATATGTACATGCCTTTAGGCCTTATGATGATATAGCGTTTGGCTGTAGGAGCCCCTCTGGAGTCTCCACACCCATAGTGAGCGCGGGTTCCCATGTGATTGAGAGTGAGCTCGAGGGGCTAATGTTGTACTGTGTGGCTGACACTAAGCCCGAGGGGCTGATACTGTTCTGAGTGATGTGATACTGAGCCTAAGGGGCTGATACTATCTTGAGCGATTGATATTGAGCCCGAGGGGCTGATACTGTTTTAAGCTGTGCCCGAGGGGCAAATTTTTATGTGCTCACCTTGCATACTTATTTGTATTTTCACCTGCTATACTGTGGTATTTGTGCCCGAGAGGCAGATTTTCTGTGCTAATCAGCACTAACTATTTTGATCAGTTTTTTAGCTATTGAAAAGACCATTTTCAAAGAGATTTGAACTGAGTCGTAACATTTCTAAAAATTTCACTGATTTCATGATTTTTCTCAGAGATTGTACCCAGCTTCTGTATAGCATATTGGTTGCCTTACGTGATTTCTTGCCGCTCAGTTATTATTTACTTCTATTGCTCACTGAGTTGGAGTACTCACTTTACTTCCTGCACCTTGCGTGCAGTTGAAGGTATTACTGACTCGGTAGCGGGTTATTAGTTGATTGAAGTTATTACTATTGTAGCTGAGCAAGGTGACCGCAGTAGTCGCGGAACTGGACTTCGTCTTTTGATTCCAGATTTTATTTTGTATATTATTGACCATGTAGCTGTGTTCAGACTTCTTTAGATGCTCGTGACTTGTAACACCCAGGTTGGGTTGTGTTGCATTGTAAATATCGATTATTATTGCCGTTAAGTTTTATTATCTATTTATTTATATTTAATAATTGTTAAAGAGACGAAATTGGGGTTCGTTGTCTGGCCTTGTCTTCACGAAAGGCACTATCAAGACCACGTTGGGAAATTGAGTCGTGACAAATTGGTATTAGAGCCTAGGTTACTAGTTCTTTCGAGTCATGAGCAAGTTTAATAGAGTCTCGCGGAGCGGTACGAGGACGTCTGTATTTCTCTTCGAGATGTTATAGAACCTTTAGGAAAACTTCCCATTCTCGGAATTCTTATCGTACGTACTTGATTTAGCTTGAGATATAACTCTTGAAATTCCTTCCACACGTCTGTATGCGCACATGAGCACTCAGTGTTATATGTGCCTTGACGATTTGTGATTCCTTGATTGAGGGGCGAGATGTAATATTTGTGACCATATTGGGATAGTCTGGAGGACCTGAGGCTGGATCTTTGCCTATAGCTTGAGCGCCGAGGTGCTGATTGTGTGAGCAAGTATTTTGAGCTTATATGTTCAGTATTGTCCCTATTAGCCAGAATGGAGCTTGGATATCCATGCGATGAGTATGTTAGTACTACGAGATGTATCCATATGACTTGGTAAGTGATGAAGAAGTCGGATGGATAGTAGAGGAACTGTTAAATGCTCGATTCCTATTGTAATTTAGTGTGTAGCCCGAATTATGGCGCGTGAAGAATATTTTCGTGTCTCCTAGTTGGGGAATGAAGTACATTATGTGTGACGATGTGAGTTTAGACTCAAGAAGACTAAATGACCGTGTTATGTGTATGATGGTGGAAGGTGTGCTGAAATACTAAATTGAGGCGAAGCAGGTGGGTTATCTCCTACGGAGTGTACTTAAGTGGTATGATCCTTATGTGTATTTTGGAATATCCCATGTGTAAATAAAGGGTGCGTATTGAAATTTGAAAATTCAGGCCGCTTAAGAGAGTGGACTCAGTTGATGTGGGGATGAATGCGAGGTTTATATAGGATTACGGTACTAGATGATCTGTGTTTTCACAAAATTTGTACATGATTTGAGTTTAATCTCACTATGATATTGTGGCATCATTAGAGCAAAGCTATTATAGGTTATTGAGTGTGTCATGATATATGGCTTCGAGCCAAGTTAGGGAGGTTGCTGTTGATTAGCGGATTGCACGGTTATGTGCTAATGTTGATTTCCGTTTCTAGGTATGTTGGCAGATCAATTCTGGTTGTAGAAAGTGAGCCGAGAATGGCACGAGTGAGGTAGAATTTTGGCAAAGGTTATACGGTGCCTCGTAGATGTGTAAGAATCAGGGGATGTCTTAAGATGTGGTTGATAAGAATGCTCGGTGCAGGGAGTAGGAAGATGTCTGCTTGTATTTGAATGAGGTCATATCCTACGGCAGAGTGCTAATGAGGCACGGGTGGTTATGTCTATTTGGTTAGGTAATTTGAAGTTTGAATATGAGTGGATGACTCTCGAAAATGGTTTTAATGTGTTCAAGATTTTACATGTGACAATCATGTGTCTTAAGGTTGTGTATGTGGTTAAAGACCGTGTTTTATTGGGAAAGGTCAAGACTCATGGTATTTTATGTTAATTGTGGGATCTTATGTATCGGTATCTAGAAAGTAAAGGTAACAAATTCAAATTCGCAGGAAGTTCTTCAGAGTAAAGTATTTTGGAATGTGGTATTTCTGGGCATGGTTGAGAGAGTATTCAGTGGCATATAGGTCTTAGACAGTGTGTTCTTATGTTCGAATCTCATGTGGTAAGCCTGGATAGAGGCATTGGGATGCTACAACGAGGGAGAGATGTCAAGTTGATGATGAATCAGAAGGGAAATTAGATAGATGGAATAGCTTGATAGTAGACCGAATCAGTATGGTAAGAATTTGGTTGATTCCTTGTATATGTTCTAGGTAATGAGCTTTTACAGGTATCGTGCAGCAAAGCTCTTGAGTTCTGACAGCTTGCTTAGCTTTGTTTGGAAAGAAGGATTCAGTACTGGCAGATTAGATTGTGCGAATGGAATTGGAAGAGAGTTCTTGTTAGGTTTTACTGTGGTTTGGACATGGATATATTTTCTATGGGTATGCGAAGCATGGATGTGTAATGATTCTTATTCTATATGGGATTGGCGAAAGGAATTGGCAAGATGAGTTGCAGTTCAGTTTTGAAAAAGAAGTTCATAAAATTCTCAGGCAACGCGTAGCCTCAGGTAATCAAGGAAATTGTACTGCTAAATGGGGGTGATTTGACGAGAGTACATGTCTCGGAAGAAGGGTAATGCGATTTGACTTATGATATGTCGGTAGTATTACGACACTTTCTTGCTAGATATACTGTTGATATCTAAGTTTCTTTTACGGCACAGGGGAATTTTAGAATATCTTCTGTGGAAGATTGGGTACTTCCGATGTGATATGTATTCACACGGTGGAGTTTGGGATCGTGTATAGTGATTCGTGTGCTATATGGAGTTCGAGACTGAGAGTTCTTGTGTTCAGGCTATGCAGTGGTTGTAGATCGTGTGTATCAGCACCGTTTAGCGGTTTTTGGGAATTGGAGGTCTGGGTGGATCTTTCTTTGCTTGGTAGGTTAGATTTTGGATATGATATTGGGGTGTAGATGGGTTGTTCCAGTGTTAGGTTATTCTAGACTATTGTGCTACGGGCCATGCCGGAAATGCCACAGGTTACGTGGCGAGATGCATCTGATTATCTTCTAGCGGAGTGGTTTGTATTCCAAGGACCAACGAATGGCTGGGAAGTACTGCCTTTGTTAATTGGGCTTTCGTTATGGATGCCAGTACAAAGGTTTCTACCATTGATTCAGTTTCGATATTGAGGGACTTTCCAGATGCATTTCTTGTGGCCAGGCATATTACCGGGCGAGACTGTGGATTTCGGTATTGATTTGGTGCTGGGCACCGTATCGTATGGCTCTGGTAGGAGTTATAGTAGTGGAAGGAGCAGCTTCAAGCTTTCTTGGTAATGAGTTTGTTGGTAGGTCGATGTGGATACGTTTTTGATAATAGGTGAATTTGACTATAATTATACCCTAAATAACCACACTTTGTTATGGTATTTATGTTGTTTATGAGGACAAAATACTTTGACTAGTGTTTGTTTATATGTTATAGGTACATGTGATGCAATGGATGCTAAGAAGAGTATTTTGAAGTCATATGTTGATGAAAAGGCCAAGAAAAGAGCTAAGGTGAAAAGAGCTAGAAGAAGCAGTCAAAAATACGCAACACTGTTCATCCACGGTAGCGGATGGACCGCGAAAAAAGAGGAATTCTGAAGTTTGACTGTTCGCGGTTGGCTCGCGGCCGCGAACGAACCGCGGAAGCCGGCGCCCTGTTCTCCTAATTGGATTCGAATTTAGTTTTTAAAGCCCTAAAACCTCTATATAAACTCCTAGTTTGCCCCATAAAGGCATGTTGTCTTTAATTCATTACTTTTGCAAGATATTTAATAAGAGAGAATCCTCTTAAACTCCTTCTTTTATTTTTATCAATTATTTCTTTATGATTTTAATTATTATTTTTGTTTCTTCAAGCATGAGTAGCTAAATTCTATTATAAGGTTTTGATGGAACCTATTGAGTGATGAACTTATCGTTTATGTGATTACAAATTGTGACTTAGATTTCTATTTGTTCAACTTCGTTCTTGTTGTGGTTAATTGGTAAACGTCCCAATTAGCGGTGCCTATTTAGTGTGCATAACTTGGAAAAGAGTGCATATTTAGGTTTATTGTTGAACAACACCACACCTAGGTTATTAGAGGAATCTATAACTTTAGGCGTAAAGACGGGGTTAGGAATAACGAAGTCTTGGGTGCAATCTTAAGTGAACTATTCAAATTAAAGCTAGCTAGGGTAGCTCGGGAGAGTGCACTAGTAAATTATTGTAATTTCTCGGGAGAGGGTTACGATACACGTAGCGTTCATGATTAATAGAATATATTAACAATTTGTACGAGCATAACGATAAGGTATTCCATCAATAGGGGAAGCAATACCTTAGTCCTTTTCATAATATTCATTTTACTCTACATTCAATTCTTTGTTTTAAGCATTCTTAATTACTGCAAAGTAGATATTCGAAAAACACACAAAGATATATTCAAAGTTTGGGAACTTGATTCGGAAGTACTTTTGGGGTTGTGATAGTTGCAATTGGTAGGTTAATTCTCTGTGGGATCGATCTTGGACTTATTAGACCAAGTTATATTGACTACGACCGTTGCTTGGACGTGAATCAATTTTGGCGTCGTTGCCGGGGAATTAACGGAATTATCAATTGCCATTGCCAGAACTTCAAGATTCTTGTGTATTCAGGTTCTTTCTACACTCTACATTGAATATTTTGACGGTTGTTGATTTGGGTATTCAGGTGCATGCCTAGAAAATGTGCAAGGACTGGAGAACTAATTGAAGGACTCTCAGACCCCGAGCAAACTTTCCGGGCGCGTAACAAAGCCATCAAACAAATTCAACAATCTCAATAACCAATCAAACTAGACTTCGACATGGGTGACATAAACGAACAAAACCAGCAAGCCGGGCTAAATATGCAAGAGGCACAGGAGGCACAGGAAGGTGCACTGTTCGACTGGGCACAACCCATGACGGATAATTTGGCAACTGCCATCGTTGTGCCAGCAATTCAAGCTGAGTCTTTCCAAATTACCAACAACATGCTTCACTTGTTGCAAAACAAGGGATTATTCTTTGGGTCTCAGGTTGAAGATCCACAGAAGCACCTCAAGAACTTTCTATCAATATGCAAGACACAAAGGCAACCGAATGTAACCCCGGAAGCTATCAGATTATTATTCTTTCCGTTCTTAGTTACATGAGCAGCACATATATGGCTAAACTCACTTCCAATAAACTCCATTGCAACTTGGGATGAGTTAGTCAAACAATTCCACAACAAGTTTCATCCACCTAATAAGACAACTCAACAAATTGATGAGATTGTGAGCTTCAAGCAGAAACCACTGGAAACATTACATGAAACTTGGGGCAGATTCAAGGGTATGCTTGTTATGTGTCCTCACCATGGGATTCCCGAGCAGATGTTGGGCCAAAGATTCTGCATGGGACTTTCAGATAGCATGAAAAACATTGTAGACGCTTCAGCAGGTGGGGCTTTTCTGAGCAAGACTTGGAGAGAGGGCCAAAATTTGCTAGATAAGATGGCTCAAAATTCCGGGTGGACGTCCAGGAATGCTCCTATTACACCAGTGGTACACTCTGTACCTCTGGATCCATCCAACACTCTGGAAGAGAACATGGCAACTCTATTGACACAAATGAGCATCCTAACAAAGAAGGTGGAAGAATCAGGGGTCAAGCAGCAGGTTCACATTGTAGATACTACCAATGGTGGTTTATGCACATCTTGCATTAGCCAACCCATAGGTAATCCATGGGCTGCAGACCAAGAACATCATCATCAGCATGAAGATATGAACTATGTGGCTAACTATGGAGGACAGCGACAAGGTAATCAAAACCGGGGCCAACAGGCTCCAATGCAATACAGACCTCCCCAGCCACAATTCAATGCAGCAGGTATGAGGCCACCACACAACATGGTCCCATATCCTAGACCTCAGAATTTCGGCATTCAGCAGCAGAGATATCATCCACCTACACCACCACATAGGGGTAGACACGACGATGGGTTCGCAGAGTTGAAAGCTATGATGCAGCAGGTAATTGGGTCAAATGCCAAAAGAAATGAGAGGATAGATGCACATGATGCCGCCATCAAGAATATTGAAGTACAGGTGGGTCAGATTGCTTTGTCTCTCAATAATCGTCCTCAAGGGACATTGCCTGCAGATACACAAACAAGCCCAAAAGACCAAGTCCCAAAGCAGATGATGGCAGTGACTCTGAGAAGCGGTAAAGATCTTGATGCTGAGAATGAAAGTGAGAAAATTGACAGACAGGCTGAGACACCTACTCCATTGCCCATTGAACTAGATGAGTCCACAGGGTTGACAGAAGTCATAGTCCAGCCAGTTGCTGAAAATAAAGAAGCAAAACAGGGAATAGAGAAAGTAGCTGAACAGGTAGAGCAGCAGGTTGATGAGAAAGTGATAGAAAAAGAAAAATCCCAAGTCACCGGGAAGAAGAGGCCTCTACCACCATTCCCCCAAAGGTTGGCCAAACATCAGAAAGAGGAGTAATACAAAAAGTTCTTCGAGATGCTCAAGAAAATCCAGGTAAAGATTCAATTAATTGAAGCTTTAAAAGAAATGCCTGGTTATGCTAAGATGATGAAGGATTTGATGTCGCGGAAATTTTATTTCTAAGACTTGGCGACAATTACACTTACCCAGACTTGTAGTGCAGTAGTCTCTAGACCCATTGCTGAGAAGCTATCTGATCCAGGTAGTTTCACCATCCCATGCACTATAGGGAATTATGCCTTTACTAAGGCTTTATGTGATTTGGGGGCAAGCATTAATCTCATGCCCTTAGTTATCTATAAGAGGTTAGGTATTGGGAGAGCCAGACCCACCTCTATGCTTTTACAGCTTGCTGGCAGGACGGTTAAGCGTCCATTTGGTATTATAGATGATGTGCTTATCCAGGTTGGGAAGTTCGTGTTTCCGCCGATTTTGTTATTCTTGATTGCAAGGTCGACGAAGAAATTCCCATAATCCTAGGAAGACCATTCCTAGCCACCGGGAGAGCCATAATTGATTTTGAAACTGGGAACTCAAGATGAGATTGAATGATGAGAAGATCATCTTCAATGTGCAAAAATCTATTAGGCGCCCTAGTGAGTTCGCAAATTGCTCTCTCATTGATGCGGTTGATGTGGTAGTGGAGACCGACGATGCAGAGTTGACTATTGAAGATCCACTTCAAGCATGCTTGATGAACATGGAAGAGGTAAACGGTGAAAGTTTAGCCGAATGGGTACTATCTCTGGAAGGCAAGGGATTTTGGCAGAGAGAGCTCGAGTTCGAACCTCTACACTTAGAGAAAAGAGAAAGCCCGCCAGCAAAGCCATCCATAGAAGAGCCACCAAAGCTTGAACTTAAACCACTACCATCACATCTCAGGTATGAATATCTAGGTCCTAACTCCACGTTACCTGTTATTATCTCATCTAGTTTGTTAGATGTGCAGGCCCAAAAGCTTATACAGGTACTCAAGGAATGCAAGACTGCCATCGGGTGGACCATGGCAGACATAAAGGGGATTAGCCCAGCCTATTGTATGCATAAAATTCTCCTGGAAGATGGACACAAACATTACAGGGAACATCAAAGAAGGCTGAACCCCAACATGAAGGAAGTGGTAAAGAAGGAAGTAATAAAGTGGCTAGATGTGGGAATCATCTTCCCAATCTTAGACAGCAGCTGGGTTAGCCCAGTCCAATGTGTGCCAAAGAAAGGAGGCATGATGGTAGTGAAAAACGAGAACAATGAATTGATTTCAACAAGAACCGTCACCGGATGGAGAATATGCATGGACTACAGGAAGTTGAATCTAGCCACCCGCAAAGATCACTTCCCACTTCCCTTCATTGATCAAATTCTTGACAGGTTGGTAGGGAGGTCCCATTTTTGCTTTCTTGATGGATATTCGGGGTACAATCAAATCTCCATAGCCCCCGAAGATAGAGAGAAGACCTCCTTCACATGCCCATATAGCATCTTTGCCTTCAGGAGAATGTCGTTTGGACTATGCAATACACCTGCCACATTCCAAAGGTGCATGATGGCTATTTTCACCGACATGGTGGAAGACATTATGGAGGTGTTCATGGATGATTTCTCAGTGGTAGGGAATTCATTCGATGGATGCCTTGCCAATCTGACTAGAGTGCTAAAACGGTGCATGGAAACAAATTTAGTGCCAAATTGGGAGAAGTGCCATTTTATGGTACAAGAAGGTATAGTACTGGGGCACCGGGTTTCAAGTAAAGGCATTGAGGTAGACCGTGCTAAAGTTGATGTCATTGCAAAGTTGCCTCCACCAACATCCGTCAAGGCCATAAGAAGCTTTCTTGGACATGCAGGTTTTTACCGGAGGTTCATCAAAGACTTCTCCAAAATATCAAACCCTCTCTGTAAGTTACTTGAAAAAGATCACCCTTTTGTTTTTTATGATGAATGCAGGATTGCTTTTGAGGAACTGAAGAAGAGGTTGGTCACATTTCCCATCATCATTGCCCCAGACTAGGAGCAACCTTTTGAGTTAATGTGTGATGCAAGTGACTATGCAGTGGGGGCAGTGCTGGGCCAATGGAAAGATAAGCTGATGCATCCAACATACTATGCAAGTAGAACTCTGAGTGGAGCACAGTTAAACTACACAGTGACGGAAAAGGAGATGTTTGCGGTCGTGTTCGCATTCGACAAATTTCGGTCCTATCTCATAGGATCAAAGGTAATCGTATACACTGACCATACAGCTTTAGGATATTTAATCAATAAAAAGGACTCTAAGCTGCGCCTAATTCGTTGGGTATTGCTTCTCCAAGAGTTCGACCTCGAAATTAGGGATAGAAAAGGTACCGAAAATCAAGTCGCCGACCACTTGTCAAGACTTGAAGGAGCTGAACTTGTCAAAGAGAGTGGGGAAATTCTGGAAACCTTTCCAGACGAGCAGCTGCTCACCACTACTCTCCTTGAAACACCATGGTATGTTGACTATGCTAATTACCTAGCCAGGGGTATTGTTCCTCATGACCTCTCATCGGTCCAGAGGAAAAGATTTTTTTGTGAAAGTTAGTGTTATTATTGGGACGAACCATATTTGTTTAGGATATATCTTGATAACATGATCCAGAGATGCTTCCCCGAGATAGAACAATCTTCTGTTTTGCAGGCATGTCACGCTTCAGCATATGGTGGTCACTTTGAAGGAATACGTACAACTGCCAAAATACTTGAGGCCGGTTTCTATTGGTCAACGGTGTTTAAAGATGCGCACTTGTGGGTGAAAGGTTGCAACGAATGTCAATAGACCAGGAACATCTCTCGGCGTCATGAAATGCCAATGAATCTAATCCAGCAAGTTGAAGTGTTCGATGTCCGGGGAATAGATTTCATGGGTCCCTTTATTAGCTTATACGTCAATAAGTACATACTTGTTGTAGTTGACTACGTGTCCAAATGGGTGGAAGCTGCAGCATTACCCACCAATGATGCTAAGGTGGTAGTGGGATTTTTGAAGAAAAATATTTTCACCCGGTTCGGGACTCCAAGGGCTATCATCAGTGACGGGGCCACACACTTTTGCAACCGAGCTTTTGAGAAATTATTGACCAAGTATGATGTTAAGCACCGTGCGGGCACTTTATATCACCCGCAAACTAGCGGGCAAGTTGAGGTCTCCAACAAGGAGATAAAAAGTGTACTGACTAAAATAGTGAACGCCACAAGAACCGACTGGTCCAGAAAGATTGATGACGCACTATGGGCATATAGAACAGCATTCAAGACACCCATTAGCATGTCTCCATACAAATTGGTGTTTCGGAAAGCTTGTCACCTACCGGTTGAATTAGAACACAAAGCTTGGTGGGCACTGAAACAATTGAATCTCAACTTGGATGAAGCAGGTAAAGCAAGGTTAACTGGGTTGCATGAATTAGAAGAATTTCGGTATCTTGCGTTTGAAAGTACTAGATTGTATAAAGAGAGGATGAAGCGGTTTCATGATCAAAATATCGTTGAACGAAACTTCAAAAATGGGGACAAAGTACTACTATACAATTCAAGATTACAATTGTTCCCAGGTAAATTGAAATCTAAGTGGTCAGGACCTTTCAAAGTAATTGAGGCATTTGAGTCAGGAGCTGTGGAAATTCAAACTATGGATGGATCACGTTCATTCAAGGTAAACGGATGGCGGTTGAAACCGTACATAGGCCTGGATGACATGGAGGACAAGGTAGAATTGCGGTTGGATGAACCTCAAAGGTCTAGCGAGCCGTAAAATGCGTTAAGTTGAGTCGTGCCGAGACGTTAAATCAGGCGCTACGTGGGAGGCAACCCACGAACATGTTGTAAGTAATTTATCTTAGTAGTAGTTAATAAATTAAAATAAGAAAAAAAAAATAATTTGCTGAACAGTTGAGAAAAAAAATTCAGAGAGGGGCACTGTCCGCGGTCCATCCGCAACCGCGGATGAACCGCGGAAAAATGTCCTCTCTGAACTTTCTCTGTCCGCGGTCAATTCGCGGTCGCGAACCAACCGCGAAAAAATGTCCTCTCTGAACTTTCTCTGTTCGCGGTCAATTCGCGGCCGCGAACCAACCGCGAAAAAATGACCTCTCTGAATCTCAACTGTTCGCGGTCCATCCGCAGCCGCAAACGAACCGCGAACAGTCGCGGTCAGTTCCGCGGTCGGCTAAAAATAACAATTTTTTTTAATTTTCTTCCCCCCCCCCCCATTCTTTAAAACCCTAAAATCCCTCCCCCTCTTTCCCACATCCCCATTAGCCGCCCCCACTCTCCCAATTCTCTCTCTCTCTAACTTAAAAATCCTCCCCCTTCTCTCTACAAAATCCCAATCCCCTCTTCTCCAAATCATCCCATTCTTCCTCCATTACTCCTCCATTGTATCACTTGTAAGTTTCTCTACCTCTTTTCTCTTTTATTTTGTTTTTATTCTTAGTTCTTGATTATTTATTTTGTAGAAGTAATTAGATATTGTTAGTTTAAGATAAATCATGAATATGACTTGGTTTCTTTTTGCACATTACATGTTTTAATGAATTTCTTCTAAGGAACCTTGTCATATAGTTGAAGTTTGTTGGAGAATTGGTTGTTGGGTTTTCAATTGTGTTGATGATGCTAATTTTATGGTTTGGAGACCTAAATAGTATGTACACCATGTATGTTGATTGGTAAGCCAAGTTGGGCAAATTATAATTGTTCATAATGTATTAATGTAGTTTGAGGAGAAATAATGCCCAACTCATGAATTGGTAATGGTGTATTTTATTGGAGATAGATTAAGTCAATTGGGTAATATTAGAAGTGTTCAAATAACTAAGTGTGGGGTGCTTTAATAGGCATGTGTAAAATAGTTAGATAAAGAATCTAAATATGGGAGTATGAGGTATTTGTACAAAAAAATGGTCAATTGTGATTTCTCAAGGATGGCGAAGTCTGAGTAGCCTTCCAATGACTAACGGTTTATAAAATTTTTGGCTATCTTATTTGTGCAGGATCATGGCCCCAAAGAGAGCTCGACATAGTGCTAGCTCATCTAGGCAACCGACTTATGACGAGTCTAGGTTTGCTTGTGAAGAAGCAGAGAATGCATTTCATATTAAAGCAAACAAGAAGTGGCTCCAAGAAGTAGAAGTTGACCGGATAGCTATCCGCTCGGAGAAGCCGGAACTTTATGATGAGATTCGAAGGCGCGAGATGGAGTTCCTCTTTGACTCACCTCCTAAGGTGAACAAGATGCTTGTCCAGGAATTCTACGCCAATGCTCCTTATGCTATGGTCAGAGAAGTTTTCGTCAGAGGTAAGCGGGTCAATGCTCATATTCCTACTATTTGGCAGGTACTTCGACTGCCATTGCACACTAGTGATGTCGACTATTACCATGATAGGCCTGGTGTCACATGGGACATGCTAATAGAGGCCTTATGTGTAGACGGCATCCCGGTGTGGATTAGAAATTAGACTCTACACTCTAACTGCTTTACACACACGGCCAAATGTTGGTTCTCCATAATATGCAACGTATCTTGCCCTCGAGTAACACCACGGATGTTAACTTTAATAGGGCTGTTTTGACTTGGTGTTTTGTAACACATCGGGATGTTGATATCGCCTGAGTAATTAGTGATGAGATGGTATTGAGGGGATCCCTCACTGCCAAGGGTTTTTATTACCCATCGCTTGTCACTATGTTGTGTCTCCTCAACCACACCCCAGCAACTGATGTTGACGGTGAGCTACTACCAAAAGCTCCATTTATGGCTGCTACTATACGGGTTGGACGAGACACAACCCCAATTGACTTGGATGAGGAGGACGATCCTGTACCGGTTGCCGGGCCAGGCACTCTACGGATTCAGCCGGACCTTCCAGGCCTGCTCCTCGGGGAGCAAGTATGTCTAGGTCCGAGTCCACAAGACCTATGCTAAGGTCCATGGAGGAGGAGGTTGCTGATCTGCGCACCTCCGTTGATGGCTTGCACACACGGCTAGATACCATGTCTACAAGGCAAGCCCGGTCAGAAAACAGGTTTATGCTATGGTTCAGAGCACTAGGACGAGCATGTCATGTCGACCCATCCACCGTCTCCGACTCCGAGTGAGTCTCAGGTAAGTTCTCTTGCCCCTCTTATGCTTTAATTTTTTATGTCATGAGGACATGACATATTTTTAAGTGTGGGGTGGGTGACTTATCTTGTACATGATGTATATAATAGTTGTAGTTGTAATATCAAATAATAAAAACACAAAAAAAAATCATAAAATTTTAAAAAATAAAAAAAATATGAGTAGAGGACTCTTCCTGATGACGGACTATTTAGGACAAGTACTCTTGAGGGAAGTAGTCCACGTAGGAATTTTTCTTTCTTTTATTTTCTTTTTATAGGTAGTGTATCATCTCCCCCTTGATTTTTCTTTTGACCACGGTTCTTTTCCAAGGGTTTTTATTTGAACCGGGTTAGGTAGATTTTTTTTATCTTCTTAGGATTAGAGGTAAAAAGGGCAACATGTAACCCCGAATATGCACATTAGCAAAAGCGTAAATTGAACTTGAGAATGTATCTTCTAAGCTTGACTATAGAATCTCAATATGCCTTAAATTGCACAATAATGCTTGCTTGAACATCGATAGGACTTTGTAGATAAACTGGATTCCAAATGAGTTGCATGCCATGTGTGTGTGAGGTTTTTACTTACATTGTATGTTGTACATGATGCCTAGAACTTGCCCTATGTGTTTGCAAAGCGAAATAGAAGTTGTTCGGTTGTATAAAGGATAGAGGCATTTCTTTGTGTAACCCCATATATCAATAGACATGAATTCACCCGTACATTATATCTTAGTTAACCCCTTCGAGCTTAAAGCCTATTCTTTGATAACCCTTGAATGTTCTTCAAATTATTATATTGTTCTACTTTACCACCTAGAAGCACTTGTATTGTAATGAATATGCAAAAGCTTAAGTGTGGGGTGAAGGGAAATTGAAAAGGGAAAACCAAGAATGAATGGTAGAAAATAGTGAGCTGGCCAAAATAATGTAAATGTATTGCAAAGCAATGAAAGATATTCTGAGAGAACGAGCTATATTGAATAAAATTTTAGAAAGGCCAGTTACATCAATAAAAGAAAAGTGGGGATTAAAAAATTTGAAGAAAGGTGAAGGTATATTTATGGGAGACATAAGGAAGTAAAAAAAAAGGGAAGTTGTGAAAAAAAAAAGTGCTTAGGGAGGCTAGTCACTATAACCAAAAGTATCATACCCGTCCCATAGCCTACATTACAACCCTTAAAGACCTCTTGATCTATGATTGAATAACTCTATTAGTGGAGTATTACACTAGGGGCAAGCCTATGGTGTGTCTGTATTCATATGAATGTTCTTTGTTGAGAGTGAGTGAATTTTTCCGATATTTATAAGTTCCATGTATTTGAATTGTTAATGTGTGGAAACTTCTCTCAATAAATTTGGTGAGGGCATGTAATTCAAGAGGAAGAAGGTGAATTTGCAAGTTTTTGGTAATAAGTAGAGTAAGTAATAATGTGCGGGCATGAGAGTTTACGGTTAGGTAAAGATTGTGCATATCTTAGGTTGTTCATGTATAATAGCTTTTGTGACATATTTTGGGGGAGACAAATTTTTGTTAATTGGCCTAAAGTGTGATTAAAGATTGCTCGAGGACGAGCAAAGGTTTAAGTGTGGGGTATTGATAATAGGTGAATTTGACTATAATTATACCCTAAATAATCACACTTTGTTATGGTATTTATGTTTTTTATGAGGACAAAATGCTTTGATTAGTGTTTGTTTGTGTGTTATAGGTACATGTGATACAATGGATGCTAAGAAGAGTATTTTGAAGTCATATGTCGATGAAAAGGCCAAGAAAAGAGCTAAGGTGAAAATAGCTGGAAGAAGCAGTCAAAAATACGCAGCACTGTTCATCCGCGGTCGCGGATGAACCGCGAAAAAAGAGGCATTCTGAAGTTTGACTGTTCGCGGTTGGCTCGCGGCCGTGAACGAACCGCGGAAGCCGGCGCCCAGTTCTCCTAATTGGATTCGAATTTAGTTTTTAAAGCCCTAAAACCTCTATATAAACTCCTAGTTTGCCCCATAGAGGCACGTTGTCTTTAATTCATTACTTTTACAAGATATTTAGTAAAAGAGAATCCTCTCAAACTCCTTCTTTTATTTTTATCAATTATTTCTTTATGATTTCAATTATTATTCTTGTTTCTTCAAGCATGAGTAGCTAAATTCTATTCTAAGGTTTTGATGGAACCTATTGAGTGATGAACTTATCGTTTATGTGATTACAAATTGTGACTTAGATTTCTATTTGTTCAACTTCGTTCTTGTTGTAGTTAATTGGTAGACGTCCCAATTAGCGGTGCCTATTTAGTGTGCATAACTTGGAAAAGAGTGCATATTTAGGTTTATTGTTGAACAACACCACACCTAGGTTATTAGAGGAATCTATAACTTTAGGCGTAAAGACGGGGTTAGGAATAACGAAGTCTTGGGTGCAATCTTAAGTGAACTATTCAAATTAAAGCTAGCTAGGGTAGCTTGGGAGAGTGCACTAGTAAATTATTGTAATTGCTCGGGAGAGGGTTACGATACACGTAGCGTTCATGATTAATAGAATATATTAACAATTTGTACGAGCATAACGATAAGGAATTCTATCAAAAGGGGAAATCAATACCTTAGTCCTTCTCATAATATTGTTTTTACTCTACATTCAATTCTTTCTTTTAAGCATTCTTAATTACTACAAAGTAGATATTCGAAAATCACACAAAGATATATTCAAAGTTTGGGAACTTGATTCGGAAGTACTTTTGGGGTTGTGATAGTTGCAATTGGTAGGTTAATTCTCTGTGGGATCGATCTTGGACTTATTAGACCAAGTTATATTGACTACGACCGTTGCTTGGACGTGAATCAATTTTTAGCTTGAGTTGGCTTGGTTGGCCCTGACTTGTATTGTTGAGGGATAGGTTGATTCGATCGTTATTGAGCTTGTTAGTGATCTGGAAATATCCATGAGTTGTTTTTCTTTGCTGTGAGATGTTATGATTTTTTGGTTATGGGCACATGTGGTGCGGTTCTATTGGGAAATTCATAGAGGAAGATGAGCGGGAAGAGTAATTGTGTGTTGCTCGGTAAATGGAGTGTTAGTTATGACCTATAGGGTTGCGTGTCGTATGTTATTTGTTTCACCGTGGGTGTGATGAGTTGCTTTGGTTCCAAACATCAAATAGTGTGTGGTTGTTGATTTTGAGCATAGCAACTAGGGGTATTTGGATATGATCGCGTATTATGGCGAGGCCACGCGGGGGTATGACCCTTCGGGGTAGATTCTGGTATTCTATTTATATGGTGTGAGACGGGGTCTCAGCCTTGTTTTGTATTGGTATTGACGAGTCATTTTTATGATTTGAGTATTTTCTGACCCTTTCTTATTGGTGTGTGTATTATGCAAGTTGTGGCGTAAGCCTGTATTGAGGTGTCATATCACCAGAGTGGTGTGTTGGATTTGAGATGATCGTTGGGGTCACTAATGAGTGCGAACGGATTTGATTTTAGCTTGTAGGAAGGATAATATCGAGGTTCGGCTCGGAATCTGTTGTGGTGTTAGTTAAAAGGGAAGTGACTTCATGAGTGGTTGATTTGCGAAATAGTTACGATTTATTGCGTGTTTCATTTATTGTTGGGAGTATATGAAAATGTTGGAATAAAACTTTAGCTAATAAAAGGTCTTCTATCGGTATTTGGTTATTGTGGGAAACTGTTGTGAATAGAAGCTATCGTTTTGAGTGTTTGGATTATGTGGTATATCATATGATTTCACCTAAGGTTGTAGGTATGGGCTATTACAGCTGGTTCTGGCTTATTCTGAGTATAGATGTGAGGTTTTGGTCTTGTGTATGATTTCTGAAAGTGCAATGTGGTTCTAAGGTTTATGGTTTAGATAGAATGTGCGTGATCATACCTTTGCGAGATAGGGTGACAAGGGATCACACCGAGTATATGCTTGGTAAGGTCATTCAGTTGTTGGGTTTCTTCTAGTACAACTTTGGGTACTCTCGAGGACGAGCGTTGGTTTAAGTTGGAGAGGATGTGACGACCCATCCAGTCGTCTCATGAGTTAGCGCTCTGTTTCTCCCATTTTATGCTTCTTCGTGTTTCCTTATCGGTATATGGTGTGTTAGAGTTGATTTGGTTTTGATAAAAAATGAAAAACTTAATCTCTTTAAGGAAGGCTTAAGTTGGAAAAGTCAATGTCCTTGGAAAAGTCAATTGGACATTGACTTACGAGTTAGTAGGCTCGGATGTGATTTCCGATGATTCGGTTAGCTTTGGGAAGTTATTTGTGACTGAGGAGTGTGATCAAAATTGATTTTGGAGGTCCGGTGTAGAATTAGGCCTGGAGTGGCAAAGTTAGTATTTTGGCGAATTCCGGTTGATAGGTGAGATTTTGATCCGAGGGTCAGAATGGAATTTTGAGAGTCGCAGTAGCTTTGTTAGGCGAATTTTTTTATGTGTACAAAATTTTAGGTCATTCAGACATCGTTTGATCGGGTTTTTGATCAAATGTGTGTTTCGGAAGTTTTTGAAGAACTTAGGCTTGCATTTGATGTGATTTGATGGTTTTAGTCTTAATCGTGATGTTTTTATTATTAGAACAAGTTTGAATAATGTTTTAAGTCGTATTGGTATTTTTGGTTGAGGTTCCGGGGGCCTCGGGGTGATTTCAGATGGTTAACAGGAAGATTTAAACTTGTAAAAAGGGAAAAGTGTTGCTGCTTCTGGTATTTCCGCTTCTGCGGAATTTGGACCGCAGAAGTGAGGCCGCTTAAGCGATGGATCAACCGCAGAAGCGGTGAGAAGGCCTCGGCGCCTGGTTCAGCAAAAGCGATAGTGTAGCCGTAGAAGTGAAATCACCTATGCGATGTTTTGACCGCAGAAGCGGTTTAGTTCGAGAGTGGAATTTCCACCAAAGCGGAAGAAAAGGCGCAGAAGTGGGAAGGGGACCGCATAAACGAAAGTGCTGGGCTGAATATTAAATATTTCCTCCGCGAGTTAGGTATTATTTTCCTCCATTGTTGAGCATCTTGAGAGCTTTTTGGGAGCAGTTGAAGAGGGTTTCGACTGGAGTTTATTGGAGGTAAGATTTTTGAGTTAGAAACATGATTATTATGTGAAATTAACCTAGAAATTCATGGAATTAAGTCAAAATTAATGAACTAGGGCTTGGGATTTTGAGAATTAAATTTGGGATTTGAGGGAGCATTTGAACTCCGATGTTGGTAATTGGATATGTATAGACTCTTGGCGAGACGAGGAATCTGGTGATGTGAATTTTATAATTTTTTGAGAAGTGGGTTCGGGGCTCGGGTTTTGTTAGTTTTGAGTTTTCGGCTATTTTTTGATTGTTTTCGATTGGGTATTGTTCCCTTAGCATATTGTGATGTATTCGCTCTGATTTTGGTTAGATTCGACGCGCGTAGAGGCCCATTTGAGGGGCAAAGGCATCGCGGGCTAGAGATTTCACCGATTCGAGGTGAGTAATGATTGTAAATGATATTCTGAGGGTTTGGAACGCTGAATTTGCACCCATAGTGCTATATTGAGGTTACTTGCACGCATGATAGAGAGCGTGGGGTAGAACACTATTGGGGATTGTGACTTGGTCCGTATCGGTTGTTGATTGTACTGCGTATATAACTATGACTTGTTGTTTCTCACTATGACCCCTGCTTATTGCCATATTTGGGGCTTATTGCCGACTGATTGAACTCTTTGTGAGATATTATCACTGTTTTCCTCACTATTTGAAATATTATTTGAACTCAGTCCATTTGAATTACACTGTTTCATGAACTCAGCTATATTTATACTCAACCTTGAGTTTTTAACTGATAATTGAACTATTGTTTGAGCTAAGCATCATTATTTTTACTGACACCCGAGGGGCTTATGATTATTTTTGGACTAATTGAGGCTGAGGACTATGTGTGAGGATATGTTAAGTGACGTGAAGAGGCTTTTAGGAC
This sequence comes from Nicotiana noctiflora, assembly GCA_032618575.1. NCBI lineage: Eukaryota > Viridiplantae > Streptophyta > Magnoliopsida > Solanales > Solanaceae > Nicotiana > Nicotiana noctiflora. The sequence continues at coordinate 85,355 of JASVEL010012346.1, forward strand.
TCGAGTGATATGTGAGGAGGCTTTCAAGCCTCGATTGATTTGTGAGGAGGTTTTCATGCCTCGAGTGATATATAAGAAGGCTTTCAGGCCTCGAGTGTATTGTGAGAAGGCTTTCAGGCCTCATGTTGATATGTACAGGCTTTTGGGCCTTATGTCGATATAGAGTTTGGGCTGTAGGAGCCCCTCCGGAGTCTTCATACCCACAGTGAGCACAAGTACCCATGTGATTGAGAGTGAGCCCGAGGAGCTAATGTTGTACTGTGTGACTGATACTGAGACCGAGGGGTTAACACTGTTCTGAGTGATGTGATACTAAGCCTGAGGAGCTGATACTATCTTGAGCGATTGATATTGAGCCCGAGGGGCTGATACGTTTTGAGTTGTGCCCGAGGGGCGAACTTTTATGTGCTCACCTTGCATACTTATTTGCATTTTCACCTGCTATACTATGGTATTTGTGCCCGATAGGCGGATTTTCTGTGCTAATCAGTACTAACTATTTTGAACAGTTTTTGTAACTATTGAAAACACCATTTTCAAAAGAGATTTGAACTGATCCGTAACATTTCTTAAAATTTCACTGATTTCACGGTTTTTCTAAGATATTGTACCCAGCTTCTGTATAGCATATTGGTTGCCTTACGTGATTTCTTGCCGCTCAGTTATTGTTTACCTTTATTGCTCACTGAGTTAGAGTACTCACTTTACTCCCTACACCTCGCGTGCAGTTGAAGGTATTGTTCACCCGATAGCGGGTTATTAGCTGATTGAAGGTATTACTATTGTAGCTGAGCAAGGTGACTGCCAGTGTTTGCGGCACCGGACTTCGACTTTTGATTCCAGATTTTATTTTGTATATTATTAACCTTGTAGCTCTGTCAGACTTCTTTGGATGCTCGTGACTTGTGATACCCCGTTGTCGACGCTCCCTTTTCCTCGCGAAATCGGGTTTACGACATTTGGGAGGACAACTCTATTCCCACTTTGGGAATTGGGTTTTTTTGAGAGTTTGGAGAGTCGCCACCTAATGATTATAGTGCATTAGGACACATTTAGAATAATTAAAAATGAGAAACCAGAGTTGGGTAAGGGCCTGAAATTATCTCGAGGGGAAGGTGTTAGGAACCCCACAAGATCCACTAGTGTGGTTCCCGGCCATGCTACAATTGTAACTTTAAATAGAGGTAAACAAATAAACAAGCAAGCACTGCATATATGGGAAACATTTGCAAATAAGAACGTGAAAAGAATTTAAAGAATGTTGAAATTTGGATGATAACAATTTTAATTTTAAGAAGGGTTACACAACGAGGGGGGATCAAATAAATGATGCAAATAACTTAAGGAGATAAAAGATAAAAGTAGAAAACAAAAGGTTTGGACATCTTTTAAAATATTAAAATAGCAAAAAATAAAGAGGGAGGGGGTCCTAGGTTTATACATTACATGGATCATTCACACAACACCGATACCTGATTGTACGCAAAGTGTTATCGTGTAATCATCATCTCCATTTGAAAGGAAAGTATAGACTGCGGTCAGTTTAGAAATAAGTTTTAAAAGAATCATTAGACTGTTCGAGTATAAACAATAGAAGGAGTTCCAGAGACAGAAATACTTAAGGAAAGAGTAAGCTGCAGAACTGTTTTAACGGCAATTTCAGGAAGACCGAAACTTAGTTGGAAAATGTTTAGGCAGAATTTTAGAAAGAAACCATTTCAGAAAAGGTGCATATTTGAAGAACTCAAATGTATACTGATTCAAAAGAGTTTTATGAAAAGATTAAGGCTGAAAACATTAAGACGTTAAGGACCAGTTAATAGATTGTTATTACTTAAGAAGAATCAGACGAGTTTGATGCAAAATCCTATAGGTATGATATCTATATTTCATTTTAAAAGTCTGTTAAGAACTGGTAAAAAGAGATGATTATTTAATTACCTTACAGTTTGCCTAATGCATGTGCATTCCCTATAGGCATGATTTCTATATGCACTAATTACATGAACGTTAAGGTCATATAGGCAGGATCTCCAGTGACTTGCAATATGACTAAACATTAAACCTTGTAGGCAGAATTTCTAGATGACTTGTATCATAATTAAACGTTAAACCCTATAGGCATGATTTCTAGGTGACTTGAATCAGAAACATCGAACAATCTTATGGGCAGGATTTCTAGTAAGAAAATTAAAGTCCTAAAGTCATGATATCTACCCTTTTTTTATGCAAGAAAGTAATACCCCTCCCACACCCTTTTACTAGATTCCCTGAGTTTTATACAAGTTATTAAAACCCAATGAATCTACTAAAAAAACAAAAATACATCAAAAACTAACAGTTATATCCAAACAGCCTAATTCAATCTTAATGTCCAATAATATGTATTTAACCAAGGCAGAATGGCCAAAATGACACTTATACTTGTGTCGCATTGTCATGCCGGTCCCTCTACTTCACTTTTTTTCATCCAGACACTTTAACTTGTTCAAAATTAATATTTTAAATCCCTCTGACCATTGACCGAGCATATATGGCAACTTGATGAACTGAGTTGTACAAAATGTGTATACTTCACACGTATAAGGAGCGTGAACGTAAGAATTTATATTAAAATATGATTAATAACAATGAAGAAGACAAAAGAAGTAAAAAACAAAAACATAGTAGTATGTTTCTTTCTTATTTTCACCAGATCCACCATTTTCTCCGTTCCTTTTCTCTTTATCCCCTGCCTTTCTCGTTCTTCCCCAGTCTCAATTCTTTTTCTCTCCCCCGCCTCCCATTCTTGTTTTCCCCATCCCTTGTCCCATTTCATTTTCTTTTTCTTTTTTTTCCCTTCATGTTCTTCCCCACCCCTGCTCCTTTTCTTCTTTTCTTCTTTTTAAATTCATAGATCTAATTTTTCTTTGTATTATCTAGTTAATTATTTGTTTGCTTTGTGAATATTTATTTTTAGTAAAAAATAGTGTAATTTAAGTGATAGAAATTTTTTAATTTTTATTACTCTTGTATGGTTGTTGTTATATAGGGACCCTTTTCCGAAAAGCAAACTCTTAACGGGGAAGGAACGGGATTTAAAGCTAGTGAAATTGTGAATGAGTGAAGGAATAAAGATAGGACTAAAATAGCAAGAAGAATAATAGAATTGGGTTGCTACAATGGTTGGCCAACTGTATTTTAGAGAGAAAAGAACATGGTGGAGATAAGGTATTCAGGTAGAGGTGGGATAATGGTTCTTATGGAAGAATTGAGAATGGGAGAGTACTGTTCATGGTATTATCTGGTGGCTAGATTCAGACAGTACAATAAAGAGCGGACGATGGTGGAGAAAAAACAGAAACAAAGAAAAGTTTTAACAAAAAGATGGATCAACATAAAAAGTTTTGTTTTCATGTAATTATTTTTTAAAAAATGCTGAAGTGGAATATCCTTATCTGACGTGGATTCTAGCACCATGCGATTAAAAGACACGCAGCATCAGAAGGGTTTAAAATATTGACTTTGAATAAGTGCAGGTGCCTGGAAGAAACTTTAGTAATTATAGGGACCGGGATGACTAATTAGAACGAGTACAAGTATCTATTAGGCTATTATGCCTTTAACCAACTCCGGGGTCCAGATCTCCAAAGCATTCTCATTATCCAAGGTGTTTTAAAGTTCCAAGGAACCTCAGAGATTCCAGGCATTGCTTACACCCAGGATGTCATTATGAACGGAATAGAGGATGGAATAGCCAGCCCTCGGGCATCCAAGTTCAGAGGGAGCTCAGGGGTCCCAAATGATGGCTTGCAAGAGAGGAGCAAAACTTATAGCTAGGAGTAAGTGCAAAGTGAAAGGGGAATTAGGAGGTCATGAAAGGTGGTGGTCATACCTAGCCATAAAGTAGGATGGAACACCGCTGACCACATGTTTAGTTGAACAAGTTAGAAGCAGACCATTTGAAGATCAGACAAAGATCTGGATAGTGATTAGGACACTATCAAACCTAAGTCTCAAACACATAATGGGGAGAATGGGAAGTGGGAATTGGTTGAGTTAAGGAGTTCAAAGAACGCAGTTTAGGTCATAGACAGCAATATTGGGTGCTACTATGCCCTGAAAAATAAACTCACATACAAAAGGGGTAAAGGAATTCATAAAGCATCAGATTCACAACAAACAAACGACTGCTCAGATTATTTAAATACTGGACTGTAAAGTAAAGGGGAGTCATGTTATAATATGCTAGAAAATAGATAGGTTGAATTAACGCATTGTTCTTGAGGCATATAAACTAATTGAGACATACCGGTATAGAAGTAAAGAGTGCAGAAGAAAGTGAGCAAAGTCCACATCCGTGTAAGTATCAGAAAGAGGAGTTTAAGTGAAAGTGAATTTTGTGAACTCAGATGGTATTCTGTGTTCGCGTGTAAAAGTGTAGAAGGGCAGCCTCCTTTATTGTGTAGAATAAGTAAGAAAAAAGGAAAGAGAATTGTTTCGAAATCAATCACATAAGATTTCCCTTCAGTTAAGGGATCTGGTTCAAACGAGCAAAACAATTAAGGAAAGGGTTTGATTTAAAAATGTTTCTAAAGTAGTATAACAGGGGTAAATACACAAAGGACTATATAAGGAAATAGTTTAATAGTACACGGTTTGGGCAAAACAAGGAAAGACAATCAATCAACAACCAGTAAAATCAGGATTTGAGTCTTAGTATGAATGAACCCAACTAGGAAAGGTGAAGATTGGCTTAATTGAAAGAAAAATCATCAACACTCAATCAGACCCCTCAAAAAAGGGACTTGCAATCAATCACAGGCTGGCCAAAGGCCTTTTGAAATAGGAGAATGTCATATAAAATGCATGCAGAGACAAGAGAGAATTGTTGTAAAACAAGCAAGAAATCCGAGTAACCAAGGAGATTAGGTTCACAGACTCGGAATGAGTCTGAAAGAGAATCAAGGTTATGAGTAGGACCCTAATCCAAACACAAGGTCAAGCTTGTCAAAAACCCCCAAAATACTAGGGTTTCTGACTAGAATCAGATGCATAGATGAGAAAACAACACATAGAGTGGACTAAGTAATCTTTTTCTTAAACAAACAACAACTTTGAAACGTAAGGAATATATTCAGGAAAATCTTGTCACTCAAACAAATTTAGAAGCGAAAAAGCGATACAGGTTTAGGAAAACAGTAGATAGAGCAGACTTAGGAAGAATTTTGTAAAAATCTAATAGAGAAAGTAAACATAAAGAACCCAGTAGGAGATACATACAATAAAAATCACATAGCAGAGATAATCATGCGAGCTCAGGCTAATGGCACAGGACAGATGCAAAGCATAGAACGATCATGCTTAATAGAAAGAAAAAATGGAAGATCAAATACGTGTGTAGCAGAGAAGAAACATACAAGATAAACACAGATGAAACACACATAAAGAAAAGAGAAGAAAAATTAGAAAGTTTTTTTCAGAAACCCTAGTTTGAAAATCAAATGATTTTAAAAGAAAAAAATTGGGGAACATCCTTAAAATATAGAATATAGCACATATATAGCATAGATCTAAGAGAAAACAAACAGAAAACCCTCGAATAGCTTTAGGTTTCTTTGAAACCCTAGAAATGAAAAGGCTTGGAAAGGGTCTGGTCTCGAACAGACCTGAGCCATAGCTAGGCTCTCAAAACTTGAACGCGCCGGAACACGGTCGGAGAGGCTATAGAACCACAGATCTGTGGAGGATCTGCTCGAACACCATCGAGGCTGGACCTCGGAGTCTCAAACAACCAAGGCTTGGGAGAGGAGGAAGGTTAGCATAGGACGTCCATGACCTGAGAAGCCATGGACTCCGGTGAGAATGATCGGAGAAGACGAGGGAGGCGATTAGGGCTTCGAGTGTTGGGGAGTGTTTGAAAGAAGGAGAGAGTTTGGGGGCGGCTATCTGAGAGAAATGAGATTTAGGGTTAGGTCATTTGGGATTTAAAAAGGAAAGGGTTATTTATGGCCGTTGATCAAAAGGATCAACGACCTAGATTCAAAAGAATCCCGGGCGGGTTTAGTTTAATGGGTCAGGGGTTGGGTTTAATTAGAATTGGACTGGTGCAATTGGGCATTAGGATTGGGGTCAATTGGGGTTAAGGTTGAAATGAAATTGAGGTTATAATTGAAATGAAATGTGGCCAAAATTAAAATAGCCAGTTTTCCCCTGTTATTTTATAAAAATAGTAAAAAATGATTTTAAAAGAAAATTGACTATGCTGAACCAATTAATAATACATATGTATTAATTAAAAAATATTAGAACTAATGTTACAATTATAAAATACTATTAATCGTAAAATAGTCTATAATTGCATTTATATGCAATTAGCTTTAAAAATACTGAGCAAATTTGTAAAAATGTAAAAAAATCACCTTAATTATATTTTGGTGTAACTATGAGAATGAAATATGTTATTCACCAAAAATGATAATTTTTGGGAATAATCATTGGATTTTGTACTGTTATAAATAAAAAATTGGTTCTAAAAATTCTTTAAAAAATTGGGAATAATACTAAAACACTTGGGTATGCTTATATATGCATGTATATGTCATTTGAAAGTATTTTTGGTATATAAATATACTTCGAAAAAAATTGGGTATCAACAGCTGCCCCTCTTTACCCTGGAAGGATGGAAGGTTGTCGGGTAAAGATATGATGGCCAATTTTGACCGGAAGTGGTGTTTTGAAAAGAATTTGACCGAGCTCTAGTTTCAAAGCTGCCTACATATCCTTGGTTTTACAGGAATTAGGCTGCATGTAGTTCAGGAACCATTGATGCAACATGCCGATGGAGGTTTGAAAGGACGGACACGACGCTCGGAAGCAATAGGCATTTTGAAGTTGATCGGTTGCGAGAACCGAAATAGGGTCGCTCTTGTTGAGACAGCCATTGCAAGCAGGTGTGCCTACAATTGAGCAATACAAGCGTATATTGTGCATAAACTTAAACATGATGCGAGTTCCCATCGGACCATGAATGATGTCCTTGGACGATTAGGATGACGTCCTCAGACCATGATGTCCTGGTCCATGAAGCGCGAAATTAAAGGATTCACAGGCTATGAAATGATGTTCTCAGGCTATGATAAGGGTGCCTCTAAACCATGATGCCGTTAAATAATGATGTGCAAGATATAAAGTGGGATCCCCAGGCCATGGCATGGTGCTTTCGGGCTATGAAGATGGTGTCTTCGAACGATGATGCCTTTCAATAGTTTGGCGATATTTCAGCTCATGAAATGCAAGATTTGGCGGTATTTTAGCCGATGCAAAAGCATAAATGGTGATATTTCAGCCGATAGAAAAATTTAAATGCAGTTTGGCGATATTTTAGCCGATATGATAAGTAAAATGGCGATATTTCAACTAATATGATATGTAAAATGGTGATATTTCAACCGATATGATAAGTGAAATGGCGATATTTCAGCCGATATGAAAAGTAAAATGGCGGTATTTCAACCGATGTGAAAAGTAAAATGGTGATATTTCAGCCGATAGATAATTTAAATAAAGTTTGGCAATATTTTAGCCGATTTGAAAGATGTAAATGAAAGTGGCAATATTTCATCCATGCAAGTGGAGGCAGAGCTTGACCTCGAAAGGCAAAAAGGTAGCCTTATGCAGATGATGCAAAATGGAGATAACGCTTAGTCTTGGAAGGCAGAAAGGTAGCCTTATGCAATGCAGGAAATGCAGATGGAGACATCACTTAGTCTCGAAAGGCAGAAAGATAGCCTTATGCAATGCAAGAAATGCAGATGGAGACAACGCTTAGTCTCGGAAGGTAGAAAAGTAGCCTTATGTAATGCAAGAAACACAGATGGAGACAGTTCTTAGTCTCGGAAGGCAGCAAAGTAGCCTTATGCAATGCAAGAAATGCAGATGGAGACAACGCCTAGTCTTGAAAGGCAAAAAGGTAGCCTTATGCAATGCAGGAAATGTAGATAGTAATAAATATTCTTAGCTGATTGCTGGAAACTGATTGTGATATTGCGGCTGCTAGGGAATATTACGTGTGGATAGCAAATGAGAATAGGCGTGACGGTTCAATGTGATTGCGTAACATGTTTAGTAACTTTGTGACTTCGGTGCCTGCATCCAAAGAAAAATAGTGAGTTTTGTAACGGGGAAAGGTTAGTTCATTTTCCTGTGGCCTTCGACGTTGCGTATCATTGGGGTAGCATTGCTAAACAGCAGTTGTCTTAGTTATGCATGATTTAGAAAATATAACATAAGTATAAAATAGTTTTATTTAACTGAACCAACGACTGCAGCGTAGTTCAAAACATTGCAACTTTTCCCACTCCGGAATTTTGAGGATCCTCCTCAAAATTCTGCCCCAGTTTACTGGGCTGGCACTTCTGACGGTTGTGCTGAATGAAAAAAGCAACTTCAGAATTTTGAGGGTCTTTCTCAAAATTATGCCCAGTTTATTGGGGTGACATCCTTGGTGATGAGCGGCTGAAGACCAACTTCGAAATTTTAAGGGTCCTCCTCAAAATTCTGCCTCAATTTCAATAATAGGGGGAAATGAGATTTTATTAAATTGTGACCGAACCCATAGGGCTGCCTACGTATCCCCTCTTAAATGGGAATCAGGTCAGGCGTAGTTCAAATTACATTATAAAGAGAATCATAAATGGTTACACATAATATTTTTTCACTACATCTGAGTTGATTGGCTTCAGCTAGACTTCTCCGTCCATTTCTGCAAGAACAAGGGCTCCTCCAATTAGAACACGATTAACCATGTACGTCCCTTGCTAGTTGGGAGAAAATTTCCCCTTAGCTTCATCTTGATGCGGGAATATCTTCTTCAACACCAGCTGCCCTGGTGTGAATTTGCTTGGCTTAACTCTCTTATTGAAGGCTCTGGAAATTCTATTCTGATACAACTGACCATGGAAAACTGCATTCATTCTTTTTCCATATATGAGGGCTAACTGCTCGTAGCGACCTTTTACCCATTCTGCGTCGTCCAACTCTGCTTCTTGTATGATCCTTAAGGAAGTAATTTCTACCTCGGCGGGAATGACCACCTCTGTACCATAAACTAGCATGTAGGGAGTTGCCATGGTTGATGTGCGGACCGTGGTGCGATATACCAGCAAGGCAAATGATAAATTCTCATGCCACTGTTTGTGACTTTCGATCATCTTTCTTAGTATTTTCTTGATATTCTTGTTAGCTGCCTCTACAACTCTATTTATATGAGGCCTGTAGGATGTAGAGTTCTTGTGTTTGATCTTGAATGCCTCACACATTGCTTTCATCAGATCGCTGTTGAGGTTTGAACCATTATCAGTGATGATTGATTCTGGAACCCCAAACCGGCAAACAATATGGTCACGGGCGAAATCTGTCACAACCTTATTAGTCACTGGCTTGTATGATGCTGCTTCAACCCATTTAGTAAAGTAATAAATTGCCACCAGGATAAACCGGTGCCCGTAAGAAGCGTCAGGCTCAATAGGTCTAATAACATCCATTCCCCGGGCGACAAATGTCCATGGTGAGCTTGTTGCAGTAAGCCTGTATGGAGGCACCTTTATCATGTCTTCATGTAGCTGACAGCGATGGCACTAGCGAACATACTGAATACAGTCTGTTTCCATAGTCATCCAGAAATACCCTGCTCGGAGTATCTTCTTTGCTAAGACAAAACCATTCATGTGTGGCCCGCATGTCCCTGCATGCACTTCGTCCAATAGTCTGGTTGCTTCTTTTGCTTTGACACACCTTAACAAACCCAAATTGGGAGTTCTCCTGTACACGATTCCTCCGATGTGAAAGAAGTTGTTGGATAATCTTCGAAGTGTGTGCTTTTGAGTAGCGTTGGCAAGTTCTGGATATTCCCCTGTGGTCAAATACCTTTTGATGTCGTGGAACCATGGGTCCGTCCGCTTCTTCCTCAACGTGAGCACAATAAGCCGGTTGATCATAGATCCTTACTGGGATAAGATCAATGAAATGCGTATCTAGATGCTAGATCATGGATGATAAAGTGGCTAATGCATCAACGAACTCATTTTGGACCCTGTGGACATGTTGGAATTCTGTCTTTGTGAATCTTTCCCTTAACTCCTGTATATGATGCAAATAGGGAAGTATATTGGAGTTTTTGGTGGCCCATTCTTCTCGAACTTGATGTATGAGCAGGTTTAAGTCCCCGATCACTAGTAGTTCTTGAATGTTCATGTCAATGGCCATCTTGAGTCCCAAGATGCAAGTTTCATATTCGGCCATGTTGTTTGTGCAAGAGAACCTGATCTTGGCAGATACCGGGTAATGTTGGCCGGTTTTTTATACCAGGACTGCCCCTATGCCAACTCCTTTGAAATTCGTGGCTCCGTTGAAAAACAACCTCCAATTGTCGTAGGATTCTGTGATATCTTCTCCTAAAAGGACACTTTTTCATCAGGAAAATATGTTTTCAGGGGTTCGTATTTTCCACCAATAGGGTTCTCAGCAAGGTGATCTGCTATTGCTTGACCCTTGACTGCCTTCTGAGTTACATAAACAATGTTGAACTCACTAAACAATATTTGACACTTGGCAAGCGTGCCAGTAGGCATGGGTTTCTGAAAAATGTACTTCAAAGAGTCCATCCTAGATATGAGGTAAGTGGTGTAGGCACATAAATAATGCCTCAATTTCTGAGCTACCCAAGTTAGAGCACAGCAAGTGCATTCTAATAAGGAATATCGGGTCTCGTACGGGGTAAACTTCTTACTGAGATAGTAGATGGCCTGCTCCTTTCTTCCCCTCTCATCATGTTGTCCCAGAACACAACCGAACGCTTAATCCAAAATTGCAAGATAAAGCAATAAGGGCCTTCCTAGCTCGGGCGGAACCAAGACTAATGGCATTGACAAGTAATCCTTGATTCTGTCAAAGGCTTTCTGACATTCGTCGGTCCATCTAGTAGCAACGTCTTTCTTTAGCATTTTAAATATGGGTTCACAAATGACTGTAGACTGGGCTATGAACCGGCTGATATAGTTGAGTCTTCCCAAGAAACTCATCACGTCCTTCGTTTTCTTTGGCGGTGGTAGTTCTTGAATGGATTTGACCTTTGATGGGTCCAATTCTATCCCTCAACGACTCACGATGAAACCCAGTAGTTTTAAGGCAAGAACCCCAAATGCACACTTGGCGGGATTCAGTTTCAGATTGTACCTTCTCAGTCTGTTAAAGAATCTTCTCAGATCTTCCCTATGATCTGTAGCTTTCTTGGATTTGATGATGACATCATCCACATATACCTCGATATCCTTGTGCATCATGTCGTGAAAGATAATAGCCATGGCTCTCATATAGGTGGCACCACCATTCTTCAACCCGAATGACATCATTTTGTAGCAATACTTTCGCCACGGCATAAGGAAAGTCGTTTTCTCTACATCCTCCTCATCTATCCATATTTGATGATAGCTAGAAAAATAATCAACAAAAGACTGCAACTCATGCTTGGCACAGTTGTCGATAAGAATGTGTATGTTTGGCAAGGGGAAGTTATCTTTGGAACTAGCCCGATTGAGTTCCCGGTAGTCAACACAGATTGTAACCTTCCCATCCTTCTTTGGTACTGGCATGATGTTGGCTAACAACGTTGGATATTCCACTACCCTGAGAACCCTGGCTTTAACCTGCTTAGTAACCTCTTCTTTGATTTTCAAACTCATATCGAGTTTGAATTTCCTGAGCTTCTGTTTTACTGACTGGCAAGTGGGGTATGTTGGCAGTTTGTGAGCTACGATGGACGTGCTGAGGCCGGTCATATCATCATACGACCAGTCAAATATGTCCTCATATTCCTTCAAAAATTTCGTATATTCCTCTTTTTTTTATTGTGACAAGTGAACACTAACGCGAGTTTCTCTGGCACTCTCTACATCTCCCAAATTAATGACCTCAGTTTCTTCCAGGTTGGACTTAGGTTTATTCTCAAAATTCTCAACCCCTCTGATGACCTCTTCAGGTATCTCATCTTCTTCTGAATCTATTTTCTTTTGTTGCGTTGTTTCGTTGCAAATCGCAGTCGTTGGTTCATCATCAAGATAAGTAATAGTAATGTTGTATAAAATAGAGTAAATGAAAGAGAAAATAATAAGCAAGATATATATGATAAACGGAAATGCTTTGATGGAATCCATAACTATTTGAAACATCAGAGCTCTTTTCTCGAAAATAAAGACAATGTGAAAAGAAAATCAACTAGTAAAGTAAGATAAAAATGAGATGCATGGTGCTTTTGTTTAGCCTTGCTACCCGAAGCTTTTCGGGCCCTGACGGTCCTAATTAGCCAATTGCTGAGGCGGTCTCCTTTCCTCTCGGCTTGTATGGAAGGGCCTTCCTCCCCCTTCTCTTCAAAAAGAACAAAACAGTCCATATTATTATCCTCTAGGAACAAATTCTTCATGGCTGCCAATGTTTCATCTTCTTCGGACCCATATATAGTATCTGCCGGCTGGAAGGTTTTATCCTGGCTAGGTATCAGAAACTCCAATGGATAGTAGAGGGCCACGCCATGGTGGCGACCAGTTTTGGAATTCTTCCCAAGTATAGTTGTACCCTAAGCCGAAAGGAGTGCCATGCTTTTTCAGTATGATAGGCTCAGCGATCCCATGGAGATTCTTGCTGAGTCCCTTTCCAGGTTCATACCCACACCAATTTAGGATGTTTTCAATCTTGTTGACCCTTTCGATGCGGTGGTTTGTCTCTCCGCCTATTCTCTTTCTGCCTCCGGTCATTGGGATGGTCTAGCGACTGTATATGGGATTACTATCGTCGTCATGAATGATCACTTCCTAGTGATTCTATTCGAACTTTACTGCCTGATGTAGGGTCGATGCTACGGCTCGAGCAAACAGCAAGTTGTAGGATGCCGGGACATCTATCACTTGGAAGTCGACGTCGAACCACGTTGGTCCCATTTGCAAGCATATGCTGATTTCTCCAATAGTAGATATCTGGGACCCATTGAAGGCTTTGACATTGATAGCCCCGTCTTTGATCTCTTGCATACCTTTTCCCAAAGTTCTAAGAGTTACAAGTGGGCATATGTTGAGGTTGGAAGTTGGATCCTCCATCGATCAGGACTCTGGTGATAAAAATAATCTTCGCATTGCACGGTGATGTGCAGTGCCTTGTTATGAACCAAACCCTCTGGCGGTAATTCGTCTTTGTGGAAGGTTATTTTGTGGATTTCCATCACTTTCCCCACCATATTCGCCATCTGTTATACCCCATTTTAACACGGGTCAAACTAGAGTATAACATATTGGTAATTTTAAAGGTTTAATTAATTAAAGAGAGTCGCCACCTAATTATTTTAACGGTGAATTAGGACACCAATTTTAGCTAAGTAATGCTTAAAATTAACTCTGTTTTATGGTTTGCTTAACCTTAAGTTTATGGGTAAGAGTTCTAATTAATCTTATAGGGAAGGTTATTAAGGCACCCTATAGGATTCGTTAATTACGATTAACCGGCCAAACTTAGATTAATTGAGCTTTATTTTAAAAGAAAATTAAATAGTAACATATGTGTGTATTAGAAAAAGGTTTGTCAATTGAATTAAAAGAATATACCTATGTAGTAACGTATGCTGAAGAAACTGAGTCCTTTCATAATTGTATTGTATACATTCATAATTGAGAAAGAAAAACTACTTTCATGCATTTGAAACTCTAACAATAAACGATAAGACATTTAAACCCTACTGTGCCTTGACTTACGAAAATGTGCTTTTAGAAATCATTCACGGGACATAAATATCTTGTGTTTACGGAAGTTTAGCACAGAGCCATTAGAAAATATTTTGATGAAAAAGTTTTGAAGCGTCACTTTAAAAACTGATTCTAAGTTCTTATATTACAAGCGACATCTATGTGAATAAGATAGCACGAAATAGGTAATAAAGGTAAGGATTCTACATAATTAAACATGCTAGGCTAACATGAATTTTAACACATAATATCAAAAATTGGAGATAACTCAAATCACAAGTAGAGGTCAAATAACATGAATGAATATATAAAGAAAAGAGATGAAAGACGCCATAGGCGCCCCAAGCGTTTCGCTTGTTTTCTTGCTATCCGGTGCATCTATAGGAATATGAGATATGGCTCCATGCTCGGGGTATGTTGGCGAGTCTTGCATTAAGACTCCATATTTTGCTCCAAGTGAATATGCAAAAGAAGAAGAAGAAAAGGAAGATAGAATTAGAGGCAAAATTTGATTCTTAAGCGCGCATAAAAAACAAGACAAACGAAAGACAAATCAAACAAAACTACCCAATTATTCAAATCATAACCAACTCAAGAATCATACTTTGAAAGTTCATACCAACAGTATTCATATTTTTTATATAACTGTGCAAATGGACGCTTAAGTTAAGCACTATTCTTACTTATTTTAGTTCGAATATTCAGTGACAATAAACTTACCACTTAAACTGAAAAACATACTTTATATGCAAATATCACACTAAAACAGATACTATAGTATGTTATGTTAACTAGAAACTAAAAGTAAAACACAAAAGACCTAACTCTTACTTACATAGCTTGATTCTTAAACATTAATTAAAAGTTGACCAAGAAAGATATCATACTGTTGTATAGTTTTAAAAAAAAACAATATACCAACAAATACATGTTAGCACTTAATACAAGATTCTAATTAAGACACATATAACTAATGGTAATAAACAGAGAAGAGTTCTTTGAATATTAAAAAAAAGAAATGGATTCTTAACATCTCGTAAAGAATATACCAAATATAGTGAGTTAGTTGTTATATTTCTCATATCTCAACAGAGGACATAGCTTCTCTTACGTATCAATAGCTATCTTGCTCGTGAAAGTAATTCTTTAAACAAAGTTTAGCTTAAGGTTCCAACTCGATAAAAATTTACAAAGACTTGGGATGAAATAATTTGCACCTTATTCATGTCACACTTGAAATAACTCGGCCATGACCTAAAGATTTTACCTTCAACGCTCAACCAATTTATGTAAAGTTTTCAATGCAGTTTGTAACTATAGCAGTAATATTATGAATGTATGAGAATAACGAATAAGTTTCCTAATGTTGTGGCTGCCATAATATTCTCTAACATGTCAGCAACATATCACTAAATTAACCTATCATTTTCGCGCAAGAAGAATCAGTGAACAAGCAAATAAGTTTTGAAGGTTTTCAAAGAAATAGATCTACGATACAACTCCTATACATTAAGATTGTGATATTCTGCCCAAGTACGTTTCTAACCTGAGTTTTAGCTATTCAAAGAAAAGGTAAGACATAACTCTGTCCTCTAACATGTTGTCGATAATTGCACAAAATTATATTTCGAAACTTCACATATATACGGCTTTTAATTGAGTCAAGAATAATATATACTTCAAACAAGTTCAATCAAAGAAAAACTTCTAATACCTGATTTATAATACCCCAATATTTATCGACAAAGGAAATAAGAATATTTAGATTTTTACCTCTTGCGAGGCAGTGAACGGGGTGATAGTCTAAGATCCACTCTCTAACAAAAGATTCCAAATCTCAGATAGAAATGAGCCAGAAGAAAAAGTCTTCAAGAGTAAAAGAAATACATAGCAGGTGTGTATGTTTTTCAGAAGCATCGGCGGCCAAAGTTTTTCTTTTTTTTTTTCAACTCTCCCAAATGCGAGTATTTATAGGAGATGTAGAGCTAGGGATTGAAGATTTTCAAAATCTCCAACGGCTTAAAGAGTCGTTCTTACAGTAGCAGTGGTGGTCATCAATTTATCACAAAAATAGCAGAGTTTGCTTCTGCCATAGGAAGGCAAAGTAAAATATGCAAGAATGTGGAAAAGATTTGAAATTTCCTAATACACTCACGTGACAAAGCTGGGGCGTTGGTAAGATTAGGTCAAAATATTTGATAAAAGTTATCTTTTTTAGGTGGGGTTTTAGCTTGTAGGAAAGATCTAGAATATAGATTGTTGGGTTACATTTATTGGGCTTATTTTGTGTTATAATGAGCAAGCTAATTTGGGCCGACATTTAGGCTTGAAATGGTCCTGGAATTCCTTTCTTATAGTATTTCTTTAGGCTCCTAAATTTAATTTCATTAACTCTTTCCAATGTATTATACAATATTAAGTAAATAATAATAATAGTAATACTAGCAATAATATTTAGTAAATAATAATAAGAATACCAATAGTAGCAATTGCAATAGCATATTGAAAATTGTAATACTAATAGTAATAACACTAAAATAATAATTGTAATAGTAATTTTAATTTAATAATTGTAATGGTAGTTTTAATAATAATAATAATTATAATAATAATAATAATAATAATAATAATACAATTGAAGATGATAAAATAATAATAATAATAATAATAATATAATAATATACTAATTATAATAATAATAATAATAATAATAATAATACAATTGAAGATGATAAAATAATAATAATAATAATAATAATAATAATATAATAATATACTAATTATAATAATAATATCAATACTACTAGTAATAGTGATTTTAAGTAAATAATAATAATAATTAGGCAATTTGTGCTAAAAATGTTAAAATAACTATTCTTGCGTTATTAGTAATATTAGAAGCTTAAAGAAATAGTTAGGAAGAAAGAAGGGTCAAAATTGGATGTCAACACCATCTCTCCCCCGGTTATATTGCTGGGCACATAGGCTTCGCTCAGTATCTTCATTAAGGAATTCTTGTGAGCATCTGAACGTTGCAGAAGAGCCAAGATAGATATATGTGCTGGTGTTTTGTTCAACTGTTCAGCAACCAAGTATTCCTTAGCCTGCATTTTCCGCCAAAGATGTCAGGCCTAGTTTTAATAGGTCGCCCGGAGGTTTGCTTACTAGACTCGGCTAAGTGCTCTTGGGTATAAACCCACCCTGTCTTGGTCATTCCTTGCGCGACAATCGTTTCTCCTGTCCTGGTCTTTCTTTTTCTCCTGGCTTCAGTAGTGTAATCCCATGGTATGGCATTCGAGCGGAATGGTGCTATGTTAGTCATTGCTACTGGAATAGGTACCCTTGGTGGTAACAAAACAACTTCAAAGAGTGTAGGTGCCTTTGGAACACCAAAATCTACTTTGATCGGCCCAGACGCCTTTGTAGAATGAGGTGTTTCAAATTCAAGTGGTACAAACATATTTATTTCATCGTCCTTGGAGGGTTGATGCTGCACAACAATTGGGTTAAGGGTAACCGCTGGCTTCTTTGGTTCATCCCCTTCGGCAATCAAACCTATCGACCCTTTGGGGTCCCAATCGTCCTCGATCTCAAGCATATGAATGTCTCCACCTTTATGGTCAGGCAGGGGGTTGTTACGAACATTAGGAGCGGGCACTTTGCTACGATGACCTTATTGTCGATCATAGTCTGAATCTTGTCTTTCAATGAACGGCACTCGTTAAGGGTGTGCCCGTGTATGCCGGAGTGATACACAAAGGTCTTGTTGGGGTTAATCCACTGGGAGGGATTTCCTGGAGCTTTGGTTGGGATAGAAGTGACATAACCGGCAACTTTAAGTCTCTCATATAATTGGTCAATTGGCTCAGTGATAGTTGTGTACTGCCTGGGAGGTTTTCGATCGAAATTTGGTCTGGGCCTTGGGAAATTTTGGCGGGTAGGTGGCGATTGGTAGTGAGTGGGCTGAGCTTGGTAAACAGGTGCTAGTTGAGAGTATCTGGGTAAAGTGGTTTGATAAGTGAGATGTGGATTGGCCTGGTAAACGGGAGGTGGATATGAGGGTACGGGTGCTTAGTAATTTGGGATAGACTGATATGTAAGTGGAGGTGATGGGTAGGTGTGGTATTTTGATGGTGATTTGGCTCCCTGTGTGATCATCACGACACTTACATCTTTCTTTTTGGACGCGCCACCAGTTTGTAAAGCTTTATTAGTGGCTTGCAATGCTTCAAGATTTATTACCATACCATTCTTGATGCCCTCTTTGATTCTTTCTCTGAGTTTGATGATA
The DNA here is from genome assembly GCA_032618575.1 of Nicotiana noctiflora. NCBI lineage: Eukaryota > Viridiplantae > Streptophyta > Magnoliopsida > Solanales > Solanaceae > Nicotiana > Nicotiana noctiflora. The sequence continues at coordinate 103,412 of JASVEL010012346.1, forward strand.
TCAGAGAACTTTTGACCCTCGATCAACATCAATATTTCATGATATTGGGGATCCTGAGCCTGGAGAAACTATTCATTTGCTCTTCTTCCAGGGCTGGCATGACCTTCGCAGCTTCTGACCTCCAATGACTAGCATACTTGCGGAATGTTTTGGTGGGCTTCTTCTTCAAGTTTTTTATGTAGAACACATCAGGTGCGTTCTCCATATTGAAACGAAATCTGTCCACGAATTTCGTTGTCATACCTACCCAATTCGTCCATTTCTTGGGGTCATGACTGATGTACCAGGATAATGCATCTCCATTCAAACTCCTCATGAAGAGCTTCATGTGGATTTTCTCGTCTCTTCCAAGCCCCACTAACTTGTCGCAATAGGCCCTCAGGTGAACTCTGGGGTCCATCAAAAATTTTGAACTTGGGAGGTTTGTACCCCTCCGGAAGTTCAACATCTGGCTGAATGCATAAGTCTTCTTAGTTCAGCCCCCCAATGCCTTTGCTACCTTCGACACCCTGGACCCGACTAGTTAACTTCTTGAGCTCAGCTGCTAAGTTCCTGATGAGGGAGTATTTGTTATCAGACTCAGGTGAATTTGAGATCGTTTGGGTGTAGTGAGGCATAGTATCTACAAAGATAAGAGTGTTATGGAGGTGGTTGTTTATGGTATTTGGTGGCTCGGGAATGAGTAATGGATCATTATTGCATGTGTAGCAGGTTTGAGCATGGGTAGGTTGTATTTGTGGTTACGTGGTGTTTTCTAGAGGTACGGGGTTTTGGGTGTTGACATCAGGAGCAGCAAGAGAGAATGATAGGCTTGCCAAGTTCCAAACTTGGTCCAACTCTTCCTGGAATTTCAGGAATTTCTGCTCAAGATGAGCAATAGTTCCCTTAGCAATTGAGGTACCCTGAGAAGTTTCTTCCCTTTCAATCTCATTTCTAGAACATGTGTTTTCCATTCTTCCTTTGCTCTTGTTCCGGACGGGACTCGGAGGAGGAGGTGGAGGACCCTTTGATCTTGTAGAATATGTTGATGCTGCCAGAATGCACGAACTAACCTTTGGGGATGGGAATAAAAAATAAAAAAAATAAAAGGTAGCAAGTTAGTGTAGGTTCTGAGGAAAAAGTGTTGCAGTATTTAAACACATTGTGCAAGAATATAAATCGCGTCCTAATTTTGGGTGCCTCATTGTGCCCGGGGTAGGACTAGAGACAAATAGTTTTGGAGAACTTATAATGCTAAATGCCTCATTTTATTTATAAAAATAAGACAAATCCAAAATGACTCTAAATAACAAAAAATAAAATGTCACTATTGGCCATTGGCCTTATTACATTATTAAAAATAAAGAATAAGCGACTCCTAACTACTTGGTCCCAGAAGGACCTTCCCCAATTTCAGAATCTTTTCCTCCCTCGAACAGCTCCACCAACTCACGTAGTCCTAGCAGTAAGTAGGCTCGAGCCAGATGTCCGCCTGCATTTCCTTCAGCGTTCTGACAATCTTCAATCCTTTTGATGAACTTTCCTTCCAGCTCTAGTAGACCCCGCTCCAAATACCCTAGTCAGTTGTTGGCTCTGACATCCATTTCTTTCTACTCCTCGATCAATTTCTGATGGGCTTCTTGTATTTCCTGATACTCACTTTCATACTCTCGGATTCTCTTGCGCGGTTGATTATACTTAGCCTGTGTTTCAACATGCTCGTCAATAATTCTGTGACCCCGAATGGATCTTGGCTAATCCATGCCATTGTCCTCTAACCAACTTGATGGTGCGACATACAACCGCCGTGATACCTGTCTGGCTCAATGGTTTCTTTCTCCAAAATGATCTTGCAATGCCACAAATGCTGAGTAAGGCACCGTTGAGGGCTATCATCATCCTGGAAATCAGCCCTGAGGTGACTTGTCTTATCGACCCTCAGTATAGTTTGTTTTCTTCCGGCTTGCCTCATGGCTCGGAGAGAAATGTAAGGGTAAGTCCCCCTTAATCCAATCAGTATGAGGAATTGTGCATCTCGGGGTCGAATGATGAACTCATCCGTGGAGAACCACTAAAACATCCATTACACCTGGTCATCTTTCAGATTTTCAAATAATTCTACACATCCCTTGATGTCCTCTGGCTGTGCCAACATTCTAGGCATGTAATTAATATGCCTTGGATGGTGGAAGGCGATATGATAATCCCAATCCTTGCATAAAATCTCCTGTCGGTAATCCCATTTCTGGAGGTGTTCCATGAGACATAGATGAAGTAACAAATCACAACCCTCAAAATGACTGCCTTGCTGTTGATACTTGCTCAAGGCACGGTATATCTCCGTGACGATCATGGGCACTATACTGAAAGTCTGCCCACCAATCCCTTTCATAATAGTTTTGGTTACCATGGCTAGTCTGGTGTGGATCCTAGCCTTCTTCATAGGGAACACGATCATCCCCAAAAAGCAAAACATGAAGACAAAAACCCTCCTATGGACATACCCCAATGAGGTGATAGCAAATTCGTTGGAATAGGTGCAGTATGACTTGCTATAGCCGTACCTTTCATATTGATAGTCAAACGGGATGTAGGAGTCCTTCAAACACGCTAAGTCTGAGTTTTTCTTCAATCCCATCATCTTAAGAAAACCCCTTCCTTTGCGATTTAGGCATGAGCAAACCCGGAGTCTCCCAAGGAATCCCAGCTAGACCACCTATCTCTTCAAGTAAATGAGTCATTTCTAGATCACCAAAGCGGAACACAGATTTGTCACTATCCCAGAACAACATTGGAGCCTATATGATTCTGTTGTTGGGCTGAATCTCTAGGAGAGAAGGCATATTGCCTAGGTATTTGCACATGAGTGTTTGATCACTTGAGTGGAGGTCATTCCACCAATTCAGCAACCTTAGATGGATGTTGGTCACCATGCCAAATCTGGGGATTTCGTGCATCACTGCTGCAAAATAAAGTGTTAGGCCCTCACCCCCTCCAGACTCGACTATTTAAATCAATAATTAGCATAACAGAGCACTTAAGAACTACAAATAAATGCACAAAACGTGAAGGTGTCCGTTTGGGTTCCAAAGAAACCCGGTGAACTTCGGACAAGGCTATCTTAATGAATTATTATGTGGACAACATAACTCACTCGACTAGTTTTGACCATGATGCATGTACAATTTAACGTAGTAAGGTTTCTATTTTGAAGTGCTAGACCGATACACTTGAGCGGACAAGTTAAGAGGGAAAGGCACAGAACCGTCGACAACACCGTTGATCGACTGGTTTAACCACAAATATGCCTTTGCGAAATTTTGGGGGTGATAGTGTTGGAAGTGCGCAACTACTCGTCATAAGCTTTGCTACAATATTTGTTTTGGCACGAGTGGAGTATGACGTTGAAGATGCAATTTACAAGAATAAAATAAATTGACATGTATTTTCACGTACATAAAATAAATGATTACAATAAATGCTCGAAATTACACTGGTATTGAAATAATAAAGCAGTAAAGGAAAACAGTTAAAGGAAAACAGTTAAAGGAAAGGAAAGACATAAAGAGCCAAGTTAGTTTTCATGATGAAATAAATAATAGGCAAAAAATAAAGGCAATAAAGTCACAAATAGAATGTAATGGTAAAAGCCTAAAAAATATCCCCAGCAGAGTCGCCATGCTGTCGACGCCCCATTTTTCCTCACGGAATCAGGCTTACGACATTTGGGAGAACAACTCTATTCCAACTTTGGGAATTGGGTTAGAGTTTGGAGAGTTGCCACCTAATGATTATAGTGCATTAGGACACTTTTAGAAGAATTAAAGATAAAAACAAGAGTTGGGTAAGGGCCTGAAATTATCTCGAGGAGAAGGTATTAGGCACTCCCCAAGATCCACTAGTGTGGTTCCCACCCATGCTACAATTATGACTTTAAATGGAAGTAAACAAATAAACAAGCAAGCACTACATATATGGGAAACATTTGCAAATAAAAATGCAAAAAGAATTTAAAGAATGCTGAAATTTGGAAGATAATAATTTTAATTTTAAGAAGGGTTACACAACGAGGGGGAGATCAAATAAATGATGCAAATAACTTAAGGAGATAAAAGATAGAAGTCGAAAACCAAAGGTTTGGACATCTTTTAAAATATGAAAATAGCAACTAATAAAGATGTGGGGGGATCCTAGGTTTATACATTACATGGATCATTCACACAACACCGGCACCTGATTGTACGCAAAGTTTTATCGTGTAATCATCATCTCCATGTCTACCCTTCCCACCCGTTAAGGTATTGGAGCGTAGAATGGTATCGTTTGCCTATTGCATGCTATTACCCATCCCAAACTATCAGTCCCGGCGCATTAGGACTTTTAATCCTAAAAGGGGAAGAAAGGGATAGGGACTTTCTGGAGTTTAAAGGACAAAAATTCTAATCGACATTCAAAAACAAGTAACAAGTAGAGCGATTGAACAAACAAACAGGTAAGGCTCACATAAACACCGTAAATCAGATAGCATATAGTTTAGCATACCTTTACACATACTGATTTGGTCTTTAAGTTAAACTTAAGCAGCGTACTAGTTTAACACATATATTTAGACAGAAAGTTTGCATTAGGCAACTTGGATCCAATCGTAAAAAATTAAGGTATTTTAAGCGAGTGATTTAGAAAGTACTGGTTTCAGAAACGTAGTCTAATGCCGAAGAGTTTTGAAAGGAAAGTACAGACTGCGGTTAGTTTGGAAATAAGTTTTAAAAGATCATTAGATTGTTCGAGTATAAACCATAGAAGGAGTTCCAGAGACAGAAATACTTAAGGAAATAGTAAGCTGCACAACTGTTTTTAAGGCAATTTTAGGAAGACCGAAACTTAGTTGGAAAATGTTTCGGCAGAATTTTAGAAAGAAACCATTTCAGAAAAGGTGCAGATTTGAAGAACTCAAATGTATATTGATTCAAAAGAATTTTGTCAAAAGATTAAGGATGAAAACATTAAGACGTTAAGGACCAGTTAACAGATTGTTATTGCTTAAGAAGAATCGGACGAGTTTGATGCGAAATCCTATAGGCATGATATCTATATTTGATTTTAAAAATCTGTTAAGAACTGGTAAAAAGAGATGATTGTTTAATTACCCTACAGTTTTCCTAATGCATGTGTATTCCCTATAGGCATGATTTCTATATGCACTGATTACATGAACGTTAAGGTCTTATAGGCAGGATCTCTAATGACTTGCAATATGACTAAACATTAAACCCTGTATGCAAAATTTCTAGATGACTTGTATCATAATTAAAAATTAAACCCTATAGGTATGGTGTCTAGGTGACTTGAATCAGAAACATCGAACAATCTTATGGGCAGGATTTCTGGTAAGAAAATTAAAGTCCTAAAGTCAAGATATCTACCCTTTATTGATGCAAGAAAGTAAACCTCTCCCACACCCTTTTACTCTATTCCCCGAGTTCAATACAAGTTATTACAACCCAATGAATCAACTGAAAAAACAAAAATACATCAAAAACTAACAGCTAGATCCAAGAAGCCTAATCCAATCTAATGTCCAATAATATGTATTTAACCAACTCTGAGGTCCAGATCTCCAAAGCCTTCTCATTATCCAAGGTGTTTCAAAGTTCCAAGGAACCTCAGGGATTCTAGGTATTGCTTATACCTAGGATGCCATTATGAATAGAATGGTGCAGTATGGAATAGCCAGCCCTCAGGCATCCAAGTTCAGAGGGAGCTCAAGGAAACCAAAGCATGGCTTGCAAGAGAGGGGCATAACTTATAGCTAGGAGTAAGTGCAAAGTGAAAGGGTAATTAGGAAACCATGAAAGGTGGTGGTCATACCTAGCCATAAAGTAGGTTGGCACACCCTGACCATTTGTTTAGTTGAACAAGTTAGGAGCAGACCTTTTGAAGGTCAGACAAACGTCTGGATAGTGATTAGGACATCGTCAGACCTAAGGCAAGGCTCAAACACATAATGGGGAGAATGAGAAGTGGGAATTGGTTAAGTTAAGGAGTTCAAAGAACCTAGTTGAGGGTCATATACATCAATAATGGGGTGCTGCTATGCCCTAAAAAATAAACTCACATACAAAAGGGGTAAAGGGGTAAGAGAATTCATAAAGTATCAGATTGACAACAAATAAATGATTGCTGAGATTATTTAAATACTGGACTATAAAGGAAAGGGAGTCATGTTATAATATTCTAGAAAATATATGGGCATAATTAACACATTGTTCTTGAGGCATATAAACTAATCGAGACATACCAGTATAGAAGTAAAGAGTGCAGAAGAAAGTGAGCAAAGTCTATGGTAGTGTAAGTATCAAAAAAGGGAGTTTAAATGAAAGTGAATTTTGTGAACGCAGATTGTATTTTGTGTTCATGTGTAAAAGGGCGGCCTCATTTATAGTGTAGAAAACAAGTAAGAAAAAAGGTAAGAGAATTGTTTAAAAATCAATCACATAAGGTTTCCCTTCAGTTAAGGGATTTGATTAAAACGGGAAAAACAATTAAGAAAAGGGTTTGATTTAAAAATCTTTCTAAAGTAGTATAACAGGGGTAAATACACAAATGACTATATAAGGAAATAGTTTAGTAGTACACAGTTTGGGCAAAACAAGGAAAGACAATCAATCAATAGCCAGTAAAATCAGGATTTGAGTCTTAATATGAATGAATCCAACCAGGAAAGGTGAAGAGGGGCTTAATTTAAAGAAAAATCATCAACACTCAATCAGACCCCTCAAAAAAGGGACTCAAAAACAATCACAAGCTGGCCAAAGGCCTTTTGAAAAACGAGAATGTCATATAAAAAGCATGCAGATACAAGAGAGAATTATTGTAAAACTAGCAAGAAATTAGAGTAACCGAGGAGGTTAGGTTCACAGACTCGGAATTAGTTTAAAAGAGAATCAGGTTTATGAGTGAAACCCTAGTCCAAACACAAGGTCAAGCTTGTCAAAACCCCCCAAATACTAGGGTTCTGACTTGAATCAGATGCATAGATGAGAAAACAACACATAGAGTAGACTCAGTAGTCGCTTTCTTAAGCAAACAGCAAGTTTGAAACGTAGGGAATACATTCAGGAAAAGCTTGTCACTCAAACAAATTTAGAAGCGAAAAAGCGATACATGTTTAGGAAAGCATTAGATGGAGCATACTTAGGAAGAACTTGGTAAAAATCTGATGAAGCATACTTAGGAAGAACTTGGTAAAAATCTGATAGAACAAGTAAACATAAAGAACCCAGTAGGTGATACATACAATAAAAATCACATAGCAGAGATATATGCGAGCTCAGGCTAAAGGCACAGGACAGATGCAAAGCATAGAAGGATAATGCATAACAGAAAGAAAAGGCGGAAGATCAAATACGTGCGTAGCAGATAAAAAAACATACGAGATAAACACATATGAACCGCACATAAAGAAAAGAGAAGAAAAAATCAGAAAGTTTTTTATTTCAGAAACCCTAGTTTGAAAATCAATTGATTTTAAAAGAAAAAATTGGGGAAAATCCTTGAAATATCGAATATAGCACAGATATAGCATAGGTCTAAGAGAAAACAAATAGAAAAACCTCGAATAGGTTTCTCCGAAACCCTAGAAATGAGAAGGCTTGGAAAGGGTCTGGTCTCGAACAAATCAGAGCCATAGTTAGGCTCTCAAAACTCGAACACGTCGGAACACGGCCGGAGATGCTATAGAACCATAGATATGTGGAGGATCTGATCGAACACCATCGAGGTTGGACCTCGGAATCTCTAACAACCAAGGCTTGGGGGGGGGGGAAGGTGAGCATAGGACGTCCTTGGCCTGAGAAGCCATGGACTCCGGTGAGAATGATCGGAGAAGACGAGGGAGGCGATTAGGACTTCGAGTGCTGGGAAGCGTTTGGGATAAGGAGAGAGTTTGTGGGCGGCTATCTGAGAGAAATGAGGGTTAGGGTTAGGCGTTTGGGATTAAAAAAAGGAAAGGGTTATTTGTGGTCGTTAATCAAAAGGATCAACTGCCTAGATTCAAAAGAATCCCCGGCGGGTTTAGTTTAATGGGTCAGGGGTTGGGGTTAAATTAAAATTGGGCTGGCCTAATTGGGCATTAGGATTGAGGTCAATTGGGATTAAGGTTGAAATGAAATTGAGGTTATAATTGAAATGAAATGTGGCCAAAATTGAAATAGCCAGTTTTTCCCTGTTATTTTATAAAAATAGTAAAAATAATTTTAAAAAAATTGAAGATGTTGAACCAATTAAAATACATGTATTAATTAAAATATATTAGAACTAATGTTTCAATTATAAAACACTATTCATCGTAAAATAGGCTATAATTGCATTTATATGCAATTAACTTTATAAATACTGAGGAAATTTGTAGAAATGTACAAAAATCATCTTAATTATATTTTGGTGTAAATATGAGAATAAAATAGGTTATTCACCAAAAATAATAATTTTGGGAATAATCATTGGATTTTGTACTGTTAAAAATAATAAATTGGTTTTAAAAATTCTTTAAAATTTTGGGAATAATACTAAAACACTTGGGTATGCTTATATATACATATATATGTCATTTGAAAGTATTTTTGGTATATAAAATACTTAGATATATATATTGGTATCATTTGAAAGTAATTTTGGTATATAAAATACTTAGGAAAAAATTGGGTATCAACACCGATCGGGTTGTGTTGGGTTGTAAATATCGGTTATTATTATCGTTAATTTATCAATTTATTTATGTTTAATAATTGTTAAAGAGACAAATTGGGGTTAGTTGGCTGGCCTTGTCTTCACGAGAGGCGCCATCACGATCGGGTTTGGAAATTGGGTCGTGACACGCAATTATCAAATTGCACATGAAAATGGATACAAATTTTAAGCTAAAATCGGTCGAGTTCTTTTAACTTGTAATATTTCTACTAGCAATAAGATACAAAAAGGAATGAAAGCGGTAATAACTTTCATATTTCACCTTAAAGTTATAGTGTATACTTTTAATTCTTACAATTAAAGCTTTTTTATTTTTCAAATATGTTTGTCAAAATGTGGCCTAATAATTAACGAAGTTAGTATAAAAATTATGATAGATCAAGTTGCATGATCTTTATAAAATTTTCTTTGTTTTGGGGACAAATACAAATACTAATTATTTTATGTATAATCACTGCATGTTAGCACTGTGTGGAATTCTAAAGTTTCTAAAGTCAAATTTAACCTTAGGGGTTGTTTGGTAGGGTGCATAGGAATAATGCTGAATATGGTGTATTAGTAATGCTGGTTATGCTTGCATTAGTTATGCTGCTATTAATTATGCTGGCATATTTTTTATCCATTATTTAATTTGATGTATTAAAACATTGCACAATTTCTAAAAGAATTGTTTGTTTACAAAAATTTCTTCAAAACAGTCCATCGCTCTAACTTTTTAAAAGAAACATATGTTGAGAAATATTTTTATATGAAAAAGTTTTAAAAAAATTATTTGATTTGTCTACCTATATTATAATATAGAACTAAATATTTATTTATAAGAAAATATAAATGCTAATATATACGAGAGATGGTCATTTCTCCCTCATTTTTCACTTGGTGTGGGCGATTTTGGAGAGCTTCAAGAGGGGATTTTCAACATCAACGTTAAGTTAAGTTACTCATACTCATTTCGAAGTTAATACAAGATTATACCATGGAATTAAACATGAAAAATTGTGGTAAAATTGTGGTTTTAAAAGAAAACCTAAAAAACTTGATAAATTGGATTTTACCACGAATTTGAACATGGAATTAGGAGTAAATTAAATATTTGAGCTAGTAAAGTTATGTGTTCCGTATATCTTTGAGAAATTTTGGAATTCGGGCACGTGGGCCCGAGGCTATTTTGATCATTTCACTAAGCAGAGTTGAGAATTTGTATAATTTGAATTGTTAACAAGTATTTGAGTATGTTTTCATTAGTTTATCATTAATTGACTAGTTTCGGTGCAGTGTGCGTCGGTTCAAGCATTCAGAAGAATGTAGAATGCCGGTTATGAGTCTTCGGAGCAAGGTGAGTCTCCTTTCTAACCTTGTAAGAGGGAATTGTCCCCCTATGTGAAATAATTGATTATGTGCTCCTATATGTTGGGGCTACATATGCACGAGATGACGAGAGTCCGTGCGTAGCTACTATTATGCTATTGTCCGGGTAGATAGGACCTAAAAGCATGTTATACTTGGATTAATTGTGAATCCATGGATAGCCTGAATTGCTTAAATTACATTGAATTAGTAAGTAATTTCTAAAAGGATTAAACTTCATTTCGTAAAGGTTGTTAAAGGAGAATTGGTATTATTTGGATAATTATTCCCCGATAAATTCTTAATTGGGTACTTTATCATGTATTTTATGTGTACATGCGTCGCATGCATGATTCGCGAGCAGGGTCTGTGTTTGTTTATGGAACGGGCCGAACGCCTCGGCAGATGAAATAGAGGCATCTATGGTTCGGACCGTTGGACCCTCGGTAGTGCACAGTTTATATTCCTATTGGATCAGGCCGTCGCCTTGGTGTGATTTACGCATGTTATTTGCCGCTTGAGAATTTTTTAAACGTGAAATTTACCCTTCATGGCTTGATATAAACTGATAAGATAATAAAGAATAAACCTTGAAAGACCATGATTATTTATTAAAGGTGTTTACCTATTTTCTGGCTTCGCGAATTAAAACTACTATATAAATTCATGATTTTCCTCACATTTTCTGAATATTATTAATTGACCTCTAGTGAGTGTCAAAGTTGGTCATCTCGTCTCTACATCTTCGAGATTAGGCAGGATATTGATTACGTACTCATACTACACTTCTGTTTATATTTGTTGCACCGGTATATATAACTCTAGCAGCCTACTGGGCATAGCAGCGCGGATGATTTTGGGCTAGGCGAGCTGCATTGTTCGAGGTGACCCGCAGGAAGTATAGTTCCTTTCAGCATTTTTATATTTACTCTCGTCCACTGTATCTCGGACATATATTGTATTTTATTTTCCTTATCAATAGACGATCATGCACTTGTGACACCGGGTTCTGGGATGGTTTTCGAAAGATATGTACTAGTAGTTATTGCTTAATTTGAATTGAAGTAGAGGTTGTTTTAATTATGAAAATGGAAGGAAAAATCCTAGATTTTCCAAGGTATTAAAAGAGAAGTTAATTGATAATTTAGTTGGCTTGCCTGACAGAGGTATCCGGCGCCACCACGACCCTTAGTGCATTTTGGGTTGTCACAAAATATGTTGAGAAATATTTTTATATGAAAAAGTTTTAAAAAAATTATTTGATTTGTCTACCTATATTGTAATATAGAACTATATATTTATATACATACTAGTGTAATTTTCCGCGCTTCGCGCGATTACAAAAAAATTAAATAGTTATGTTACTATTTCTATATACAAATAATGTATAATCTGCCGTATTTATATGATTTTACCCTCTTTCATGGTTCTTCTCAAATCATATATGTAATTTTATAGATCCTATATAAAAATTAACCAGTTTGAGAGCATTTCAGGTTAAATATTGAAAACTCATTTAAACTCATCTAGAAAGGAAAAGGAGAAAGAAATGACGATGTAAATTTTAGGAAAATAAACCTAAATGTCGTTTGCTTTCTTTTAAGGCATTTTTCTTAATATTTTATTTCTTAGTTCTTACTAATTGTTTACACATATGTTTCAAAATGTTATATCGATATTTTCTTTTTAATTTCTCGCAAATAAAACTTAAACAGAAAGTAGAAAAGGAAGGAAATAGAAAAGGATATAGAAAAAGAGAATAATTTTTTTGAAAAAAAGGAGAGACCATCTATTAAATGTATCCCTCTATTGCATGAAAATTTCTGCATCCATTCCCTTCTTCATTTCTTCATTTCTGTTCATTTCTTTCCTCGTTCTATTTACCCTCACTTCAACACAATATAAACATCGTCAAATTATGTGTTTCTCCAAATTGAAAAGTGCGTATATGTTAAAATATTAGGCAAAGAGGACGGTACTTAGAGGAGCAACACAACAATTAAAAATCATTAAAAATTAATACCACTTCGATTATATATTACTGGATAAGCTAGTGGCTATAATAGTTGTTCTAAATATAAAAAATTGTGCTAATCCCTTAGTCTAGTAAATACTCAATTTTAAGTCGTTAGAGATCTTAACTCTCTAGCAATATTTTAAATTTAGGTAACTTTAATTTGAAACAAAAAGAAAACATATAAGAAACTAAACATTACATTATTAGAATTCTTAGTAAAAAAATTGGTTAAGGGGATATGATTGTCGTTATCTTTGATGACAACATGCCAGGAAGGACATTGTTGAAGGCTCACTGAGTGCTTCTAGGTTAAAGGGAAGCACTCGACTCACTTCACGGGAATTAGCTTTTCGGTTTGCTTCAGATTTGGCATTCATTCCCCCTCCCCTTCCTGGATTTCGCGTTATTGTCTGCTATGCTAGCCTATGATGAAGGTCTTTTATTTTGGCTCTGTAGGGCTACCCTAGCAGCTACATGCATAAATAAAAAGAAAATATACTAAATATTCTAATTCAAAAAGAGATGAGAAATAAAATGAAAAATGGAAAATATGTAAAAAGGGAAAAATAATGAATCACATCTTCCCCGTCATTGTTTTTCGTGGAAATATACGAAAAATATTGAAGCCAACTTTGGTCGAGAGTTCTCTTTCTCTTCCACTTTCTTTTCATCTTCAACCAGGTACAACACTGACGCCACCACTACCAGCGACAACCGAAACACTATTGTCTTCGGAAAGCATCGAAGCGACCCTATTTACTGTCAAATATTTGTCGGTGTAGACGAAGGCCCTGAAAAGTCATCCTGCTGAGCACAAATCGCTAAGCACGTACATATCTAACCCAAACCCCGATCGTGATGGCGCCCAACACATTACTAGGCAAGCCCGATTATTTTCCGATAGCCAGTTCAATTATTAATTAAGATTGTTCCATTTTAAGTCAAATAGGCTATTTCCATAACCATAATGACAAGTGCGGAATATGAAACAACTGAAATATAGCCCCAATAGATCCGGTGTCACGATGAAGTACATCCTATACAATCCGAGTATAAGCAGAAATAACAAAAGATAGACAGAGGAAGGGAGAGATCGGGTCCTGCGGACGCCGGCAACTACCTCGATATCTCCTCAGCTGATAGTAAAAAAACATCAATATATACATATACATGTATTGGATCGGACTGCACGCCTATTTACACGCATAATATCATTCTCACCTCAGATTTCTAAAATCTTAACACCTTAAATCGAAACATGGAGTACATCTCTGAAATATGGAGTGATCAAAATCTTGGTATGATTCTTAATAGAAAAATTTTCACACATTTATGGAGGTAATTATAAAACTCTATTACAAAGAGAGACTTGGGGGGAAGTTATGAAGATAGATGAATCGGTACAACAATAAGGCGTCAAATAGTAGGATAGCATTAATGATAAATAATTATGGTTGCATAACATTTTTTTTTTAAGCAAAAAGCATGAAACATATGCCAAAAAACTGAGAAAAACGATAAATGATAAAGCTGGCCAAAGAGAGGTGCCATGGATATATATATATATATATATATATATATATATATATATATATATATATATATATATATAGCTTCGCGCGTTGGTAAAGAATCATGTTTAAATTTATTAAACCTCCTTTCTATGATAATAAATATGATGCTTATAATCAACATACTTTGAGTTAATTGATAAATTAGAATTTTGGTGCAGATACTACTATATTGTAAGTTACAGGACTTTTGAACTCTTTTTCTATAGTTAAGAAAGTTGAGTATTAAAATATATAGAACTCAAGTTAATACCAAAGTTACATTAAGCGAACTCAGCTTTTTACCGGGTTTTGTATTGGTTTGTTAATATACAGTTTGTTTTTTGAGAAAGATCACGTTTTGTAATGGTTTATTAAAAATATATATTTTTTGAGAAAGATCACTAACACCAGTTATCACAAACAATAACAATAACAACTATCTAATATAGTCCCACAGGGTGGGGTTTGGGGAGGGTAATATGTACGCAGGCCTTACCCCTATCCGATAGGGCAGAGAGGCTGTTTCCAATCGACCATCGGCGAAAGATCTAGAAAAGAAAAAAAAAACAAAAAAAAAGAAAAAGAAAAAGCATTAGTGACTCCAGAATAAACCACAAAAAACTGACATATAAAAGGGCAAAGCAACAACATGAACAAAAGGATTAGTAATTCTAGGAGTACTCACAGAGATATTAACCTATCGGGAACCCTCCCCGGACCCATCCCTATCCCGCGAAATAATAGAAGCCCCTAACCTACAACCTTGATACTAGACCTCCAGACTTTCCTATCAAGAGTCATGTCCTCGCATAATAGTCACGTCCCGCCTAATCACCTCCTCCCAATACCTCTTGGGCCTCCCTCTGCCACGACTCGCGCCAACTACCAACAGCCGCTCGCAACTCCTCACCGGTGCATCGAGGCTTCTCCTCCGCACATGCCCGAACCACCTCAGTTTCGCTTCTCGCAGCTTCTCATCCATAGGGGCTACCTCTACCATTTCCTGAATAACTTCATTCCTAACCCTATCCAACCTGGTGTACCCGAATTCAGTGTAGATCGAAGTTTTAGTAGTTGTAATAAAACTCTAAGAGTCCAAGGGGTTATTGTTGAGAACAATATGTGTAAAGTTTAATTAATGCTTAGTTATTTAATTAACTAGTTTGTTAGTTTGTTAGTAGCTAATGATAGTTAGTTAGTGGTTAGAAGAAGTGAGTAGTACACGTGTATATACATACACTCACTATTACATGTGAGGGTATAAGATTTCATTTTCAATTGAACAGATCTTCTCTTTCTCTCTCTAATTCTCTCTGCTTTCTGCTTCCGCCATTCTTCTGCTTTTCTTCTTCCTCTCTTCTTCTTCTCTTCTTCATTTCAGAGCTTAATTAGCTATAAACTCATGAAATTCAGTATGGTATCAGAGCCACGAGCTCAAAATTGAAGCTCATCTCGATCTCTTCTTCTTCTGTATCTTTCTCTTCTAAATTTCTGATTCTGCGATTTTTTCTTCAAATCAGAATTGAGTAACAATGGCGGGTGATGATTCTATGAATGAAAACCCTAATACGATTGACAATACTACACATGCAAATACATCACATGCATCATCGGAGGATGAATTTGAAGAAGGAGTTAATGTAGCAGTTACTCATCCTTTGTATTTAGCTCCTGGCGATACAAGTGGAATCTCACTGATCTCATTTCAGTTGACAGGTACTGATAATTACTCTTTATGGTATAGATCAATGAGAATTGCATTATTAGGTCGAAATAAGCTTGGAATTGTTGATGGCAAATGGCCTAAAGAAAGATTTCGTGAGAAATATTGGTATCAGTGCGAAAGATGCAATGCAATTGTATTGTCATGGTAGATGAATTCTGTGTCTTCATCGTTAATTAGTGGAATTGCCTATGCAACTAGTGCACATATAGTTTGGATGGATCTGCAGGAAGGATTTGATAAAGTAAATGATACTCGTTGCTATAATCTGCATACGGAAATTGCTACATTAACTCAAGGCACAAATTCTATCTCTGTTTATTACTCAAGGCTTAAGGATCTTTGGGATGAAAATGAGTCAGTAGTACCTATTCCTGGTTGTGATTGTGCTAAAACAAAGGAATTCATTGTACATCTACAAAAACAGAAGGTGTTTCAGTTTTTAATGGGATTAAATGACTCTTATTCCCAAGCACGCAGTCAAATTCTTATGATGAAACCACTACCTTCAATAAATCAAGCCTATGCTATGCTTATGAGTGATGAGAGTCAAAAGTCTGTTGCTGCTAATGCTGGTCTGTTAGGATCAGCTCCTATTGTGAATACAAGTTCATATGATTCTACTACCTTGTACAGTGGAAAACCTGGCTTCAATGCTAAGTTCAGAAAAAATCAGAATGTCTACTGTGATTTTTGTAAAATGAGAGGTCATAGCAAAGAGAATTGCTACAAAATAATAGGGTATCCTCAAGACTATAGAACTAAAAGGAAAGGGGGAGCTGGTGCCTATAATGCCAGAGTCTAGTCATGGTGTTCCTTTACACACAAACTATGAGTTTTAGAATAGAGGTGTACATCAAGGAATTCAACAGGCAAATCAAAGTTCAGAAGTTTTGTAGGGAAAAGGAGTCAAAACTCAAGAAAGTATTCCTGTTACTCAGTCACATGGATCAGCAGTTACAGCATCCCAAGGAGGTGGTTTTCCATTTACAAAGGAGCAATATGATCAGATAATGTAGTTATTGAACAGTGGTTCAACTTCTACTATTCAAGCAAATGCTACAAATGCAAATGCTTCAAATGCTGCAGGTACTGACACTGCTCTTTTAGCATCTTCTAATTCACAAGATCAAGAGTGGATTATTGATACAGGAGCCACAAACCATATGGTTTCAGATGTGAATCTTTTGACTAAACCTTCTCTTGTTACACCTACTAAGCGTAGAAGAGTGGTATTACCTAATGGAGATGTCACTCAAGTTACTCAAATTGGAGACAGTTGTATTTCAGATAACAGTACACTTAATGAAGTACTTTATGTTCCTCAGTTCAAGTTCAACTTACTGTCAGTCTCCAAAGTGACCAGAGATTTGAGATGTTTTGCTTTATTTTATCCTGATTTCTGTGTGTTTCAGGATCTCTTCAGTGGCAAGATGAGGGAGATTGGTAGAGAAAGAGCAGGTTTATACTTTCTGCAGAGACATGGGGCTAAAAGACTTACTGCAGTTGCTTTAGTTGCAGCTGGAATAACATCCAAGATTGCAGATATTAGCTTATGGCATAAGAGGCTAGGCCATATATCTTGTATGGTTCTCAAAAGACTGTTTCCTACTAAACTAGCTAGTATTACTGATGCTGTTAATAAGTGCACTGTGTGTCATTGTGCCAAACAAACCAGACTGCCTTTTCCTACTAGTTATAGCAAGAGTACTACTGCTTTTGATCTAATACATATAGATGTATGGGGTCCTTACAAATATGCAACATTTGATGGAAATAAGTATTTTTTAACCATTGTTGATGATTTTACAAGTATGACATGGTTATTTCTTCTGAAATTGAAATCTGATGTTTGTGTTGTTCTAACTCAGTTCATTATGTTAGTTCAAACTCAGTTTCATACAACAGTGAAGGTAATTAGATATGATAATGGATCTAAATTTGTGAATTCTATATGTAACTCATTGTTTCAGAAGCATGGAATTATTCATCAAAAGACATGTGTTTATACTCCTCAGCAGAATGGAGTTGTTGAAAGGAAACATAGACACATTTTGGAGGTTACTAGAGCTCTAAGGTTTCAAGCTAATATTCCTATTAAATTCTGGGGTCACTGTGTTATTGCAGCAGCATATATTATTAACAGGATGCCATCATCTATATTCAGTGGTATATCTCCTTATGAACTTTTATATGGCAGGGCTCCTAGTCTTGATCATTTGAGGATTATTGGTTGCTTGACTTATGCAAATCAAGTTCAAGAAACAGACAAATTACTTCCTAGAGCCAAGCCTACTATTTTGATGGGGTTCTCTGACACTCAGAAGGGGTATATCTTACTTGATTTGGAGACTCACTGCTTTATTGTTAGCAGAGATGTGTCATTCAGAGAAGATGTTTTCCCTTTCAAAGAATCTTCTACTTCTACACCTATTTTCTCACCTCCTTCTGTTGTAACTGAAGTATCTGAGAACAATGTCTTATATACTGAAGAATCAGAGATCAGGAATACATCTTCTTCTTCTATCGATTCTGATCAAGGAGATCACAGTTCATCACAGACTCTTGATTGTTCTGAAGATCATTCGTCTACACCAAATCTAGTGTCATCTGATACATCACATCAAGAACCTGAGTTTCTTGATTTAAGAAGATCATCCAGATCAAGACAAGCTCCCACTTGGATGAAAGATTTTGTATCATTACCAGAACACAAGAATGTTCCATACTCTATTGCAAACTATGTTACATATGATGGTCTATCTCCTGTTTATCAGGCTTATCTAGTTGCCTTCTCTACTATAGTAGAACCTTCTTCATTTGAAGAGGCATCTAAGGATTCTAGATGGGTAGATGCTATGAAGACTGAGGTTGATGCTTTGGAATCTAATCACACTTGGGATGTAGTTCAGCTGTCTGCTGGAAAAATTCCAATTGGATGCAAATGGATATACAAGGTGAAGTACAAAGCTTCAGGAGAGGTAGAAAGATTTAAGGCCAGATTAGTTGCAAAGGGATACAGTCAACAAGAAGGTATTGACTATCAAGAGACATTTAGTCATGTGGTTAAAATGGTGACTGTCAGGTCTGTATTAGCAGTGGCAGCTTCTGAATATTGGCACATTCATCAGATGGATGTATACAATGCTTTTCTACAGGGAGACTTGACTGATGAAATATATATGACTCTACCTCGAGGATTTCAGAGTCAGGGGGAGAATAGAACAATATGCAGACTCTTAAAATCCTTGTATGGACTTAAACAGGCACCAAGACAGTGGAATGCCAAGTTATCTAAAGCTCTTGTACACTTAGGCTTCAGACAGAGCCAACATGATCACTCTTTATTTACTAGAGGAACAGGAGAGTCCACTATCATCATTCTTGTTTATGTGGATGATATGCTATTGACAGGACCTAATCTGTCAATTATAAATGAAGTCAAAAATAGTCTACAGTTGACTTTCTAAATGAAGGATTTAGGTGAATTGAGATACTTTCTTGGCATTGAGTTTGCCAGGTCTCATCAAGGCATTCTAATGCATCAGAGAAAATATACTCTTGAGCTTATTTCTGAGCTAGGATTGGGAGTTGCAAGACCTGTTACTACACCTATTGAGTCTAATATCAAACTTACTACAAAAGATTATGATGAGCAGAATGGTGAGCTGAAAGGTACAACAGATGAACTATTATCTGATCCTAGTAAATATTAGAGGTTATTAGGTAAGCTACTATATCTGACAGTCACACGACCAGATATAGCTTACAGTGTTCAAACTTTGAGCCAATTTATGCAAAAACCTAAGAGATCTCATATGGAAGCTACACAAAGGATAGTTAAATATGTGAAAGGGCAACCTGGACAAGGTATACTTCTGTCTATCAAGAAGATGTGCACTATAACAGCATACTGTGATGCTGATTGGGCTGCTTGCCCTCTCACAAGGAAGTCTGTGACTGGTTTCTTTATCAAATATGGAGAATCTTTGATATCCTGGAAATCAAAGAAGCAAAGTACAATTTCCAGAAGTTCAGCTGAATCTGAATATAGAAGTCTTGCTTCAACAGTAGCAGAACTAATCTGGATTTTTGGAGTGTTCAAAGATATTGGAGTTGAAGTTGCATTACCAGCTACCATCTTTACAGACAGTAAAGCTGCAATCCAAATTGCTGCAAATTCAATGTGTGAGCACGTGATTTTTGCCCTACATGAGAATCACTCCCAGAAAATGCAAAAATAAAATAGTTTTATGTTGAGCATGATTTTTGTGATTTTTGTGTTATTTTTATCTTACATTTGCATGTTTGTGTGTGCGTGTTTATTTATTTAAATTAGTAAAATACAAAATATATACATCATGTTTTGCATTTTTTTTAGTGTTTAATATCAAAATTATACGGTTTACATTTAAGTGATATGTAATTATGTGGGATGATTGTAGTAAAAATTAATTGTGTTATGAGTTAGTATATATATATATATATATATATATATATATATATATATATATATATATATATATATATATATATATATATATATATATATATATATATATATATACATATATATACACACATATGTATATGATACACCATGGAATGTAGTATGGAAATCGGAATTGGGCCATAGCAAAACCAGGCCCAATGTAATTCAATACACCACCCAATTCCCTACCCGGCCAGCCCAACACCTCAGCCCAACCCGACCCGGTCCGAAATAATCAAACCCCCCTCTTTTCAATACACCATCATTTTCATTACACAAAAACAAACCCTAATCCTAAACCCCCCCCCACCTTTCTTCTTCTTCTCCTTCAACCAGCCACCCTCCAACTCATCGCCGGACCACCCCTTCCCGAACAACCTTCACTGCTTCGCTCACCTTCACGATCACCCGTCGTTAACCAGCCCACCAGCCTCCCCTTCCAATCATCTTCCACGTCGCTAGCTCCAGCTTGCCATTTCCGGCGAGCTTCACCCTCACGACCAAACATCCATCCATGGCTACTTTCCACCTCTTTGAACGACCACGCTTAAACTTCACGTCAAATAGCTCCGCCCAGCAGCCTTCTGCCTCCAATAGAACCACCAGCGAACACCCTATCTCAATATCTAGCTCGTCGTCACTAGATTCTTCTTCGATGTCCAACATCACCTTCGCGAACAAACTCCAAACAACCAGTTTCAGCTTCATCGAACCAGCCAGCTTCGCCACTGTGTTCGTCGTCGTCGTCAGTCATCACCTTCCGTTGTTCGCTGCTCGTCATTTGTTTAAAAACGATCGCTTACCAGACAGATTTTGTTTCCGTACGAGTTCGTCGTTGTTCCAATCCGGTTAGTTGGTTTAAGTTTTACTTATGTCCTTATTTTGTTTGATATTCTCGAATCTAAAATCAGTATATGTTGCTTCGTTTGTTTCTTTTTTTTTCTGGTTAAAAGCAAGTTAATGGTGTAGCAATTTCAATTTTATGCAGTGTTGCCTTTATCCTATCTATTGTATTGTTCGTAAATGTAAGGTGTTTTGGTTCTGTCTAACTCAGAAGGATCGTGTCTTACTGGTAGCTTCAAGAATGCTTCTAATAAAGATTCATACTAAATGATTTCCATGCCCGTTCATTTTTTTTGAGTCCATCATGATTGGTTCCCAATATGATTGGTTTGTTCCTGTTGTTCTGATGCTAAGTGATCTAATATGAGTTATAGTAAGTTTGTTATGTGAATTTTGTTAGGCATTGGTTATAGCTGATAGTGATTTGGTGTTTAATTAGGAATTGATTTTGGTCAGTTGTTAGCATTGTTACAAATGAAGGTTTGGGGGAAGAATAGTAATTTCAGTAGTTTTAGGGGTAATACGGAAATTGAAAACTTAAATAATTATTTATGTTAAAGTATTTTATCCACTAAGCACTAATAATATTAAAATAGGGTATTGTTTAATACTTAGTGAGGAACAAGACATAGTGGTCTTGGAAGAAGTTAAAAGAAGTAGTTAAATATATTACCCATGCTAAGGAATTAATTAATAGAGTGGGACAAATGGTAGTGGGGAATAAAACATATAGTAGTGGAGTTGATGGGCAAACATGATTAATTAAATGGGTCTTGATTGGCATAAGTAGGAGGATATTCGAAAACATAGAGAGAAATATTCCTACACACACAGAGATATCTGGAGAAAGAATTTTGAACTAAAAATACAGTGAGAGTAGGGAAGATAGACAGACGAATAAACAAAATACACACACACATACACATTGTGTCACTGTTGCGTTGTTGGTTTGTTGCCGTTGTTCCTGTGTTTGCTGCCAGTGTTGCTGTTGTTGTTGTTGGTTTTGGTTGGGTCCTTTTACTACTGTTGGTATTGCTGTTCTGTGCTATTGCTGGGTGTATATTACTGTTGCTGTGGTTTCTACTGTGTCACTGCTGCTGAGTGTTGCTGTTGTTGTATTGCTACTGCATTACTACTGCTGATTGCTCCTTTCCTTCTTCTTTGTCATCATCCAGGTACTTCTCCTGTCCATGTTGAACTAGAGAGACAGTGTAAACACTGCTCTGAAATCAAATGATGAACTGCAGTTTGGAGAGTTATACGAGTTTCTGTTGTTGCCGTGTAATTCGAATTGATTGATAATTGTATTCATTTGAAATTGTTGTAGTATGTTTAATCGAAAAGCTGAAGTCAAATTAATCGAACATTCTAATTTCGACCTTTTGATAGCCTAGGATTTTAATCTCTGTTATTGGTTTAGTTCTGCCATGTTTAGCTAGATTAACACTAGTTTGTAGTAAAAGCATATATTATGTTAACAGTTTTCTTAATAAGCCTGTGTTCCAGGTACAATTTAAAGAACCCTACAATTGAACTAAACAAGGCATAGCTATAAAACATAAAATACATCATTATGAGCAAAGAACCGAATTGGCGATTTAGATCAAATAATTAGAGTAATCACTCGAGGCATAGATTGTTAAAAGAGCAAAGTTAATAGATAGCTTTAGTTAGTTCATTTGCATCCTTGACCATGGGTAAGCAATACATTAGTGTAACCGTAAACAAAGCCTTAGTAACTTGTATAAAGAGTTAGATTGTGTATTTAAGTTTCATACAATTCCTTTTATATTGGATTCGAATTTAGGCCCAAAAAGAAAAGGCCATGCTGATAAAGAATCAGGTATAATGACAATTTAAAATAAAAGCTCCGATATATAAACTTAATTGGTAAATGTGATACTGGATTTTAAAGTAAATAGCAAGGTCCAAGTTAAGTAGTTTTTGCTCTTCTCACTCAAACTAGAAATTGAATTCGGAATTTAAACTTGTACTCGTGAATTAATCAATCATTAGAGACAAAATAAATAGAAAATTTAGCTACTTAGGTATGACCTTTTGAGATGAGCCTCGCCGCATGGAATACACAATTGCGGGGCCCTCAAATTAATTGTTATAAAAATCTTAGATTCGGGAAGACCGTTTAGCAAATTTCACGGTCTTTTCCCAAAATTAATAAAGACGATAGACTCGTTAGGCACGATTTGTAAATAAATTACTTCCCTAAACACGGGTGTGCATTTATGTGACCCAAACCTTATTCTCGGCGAAACTGAAATACATTGAAGTCACAGGCGTACTGGTTGCGGTGTGACTTGAAATGTGTTTTCGTGGCCTCGCAATTCTTCTAAAAATAAAAGCGGAGCATTAAAAATACATAGTTAAAATATATAAAGAAATCAGATAAAAACCAAATATGACAGTTGAGCGACCGTGCTAGAACCACGGAACTCGGGAATGCCTAACACCTTCTCCGGGTTAACAGAATTCCTTATCCGGATTTCTGGTACACAGACTCTAATACAGAGTCATAAATTTCCTCGGTTCGGGATTAAACCGGTGACTTGGGACACCATTATTTTCCCAAGTGGCGACTCTGAATTAATTAAATAAATCCCGTTTCGATTGTCCTTTAATTGGAAAAACTCCCTTGCGCTCTCTCGGGATGCGTAAAAAGGAGGTGTGACAGCTCTGGCGACTCTGCTGGGGAAATCTTCTTCGAACTTCGGTTCGGGGTCTAAGAACTCGAGCTCATTTAAATTGTTGTTTTGTCTATATCTGATTTTGTTACATGTTTGATTAATGTGCTACATGTCTACCGCTTTGATATTAGTTGCACTGTATATACAAACTGCTATATGTTTACCGCTTTGATATTGCGTGAACTGTATATAAAACTGTGCCGAAAACCCGTCTCTTCTTACCCCGGGGATGTGCTTACTGGTTGAGACTCCCTTTTCTGTTAGTGTCAATACCAAAATAAGAAAAGAGGCAGGATAAGTTACAAAGCCGGACGATCCCGCGGGTCCCCGGTACGTAGCTCCCTCCTCCAATCCGAGTTATCTGCTCGGGTACACGGTCTAGTACCATTGAAAACATCAGGATATTAAGCCTAGATTTAGGACGTTTATTTGCATCATATCTGACTTAGGGAACTCAACACAGGGGTTGGGTCCGTCTAGGACAGGTGGCCCGGAAAATCAAAGACCGAGCATGTTATATGTTGCATTTATTTGTTCTAGATTATTATTGGCTAAATTCCTGAAAAACAAAAAGAGAGAAATTTTAGATATCAAAATATTGACGAATTGTTTGAGAAGAAAATTCGAAAAAATAGGTAGAACAATTTTGTTGAAATAATTGGTCAAATAATCTGACCGAACTACGCAGGTTTGATTCTCACCATTAGGCGGGATACGTAGGCAACCCTCATCGGGTCCAACCACCCCTTTTAAAAAAATCAAAAAAAAATGCCGAAGTTTAGTTTTCAATAAAATCAAAGTGATGCTGTTTTTGAAAATAGCCGAATGTTTCGAAAGGACGCCGGAAGGCTGTTTTTGCAAAAATGGCCATTTTGACTCTTTTCTTTTTGAATAATGGCCTTGAAATATTCCTTGTGGAAATGTTGCAAGGCCATAGCTGCAAAATCAAGTCCGGGTTCACACCCCTTTTGCAAAAAATAACCAAAAAATGTTAAATTTTTTATTTTGTTATAAATGAGTCGGGTGATGCTATTCTTGCTCAAAATAGTTGAAAGGTTGTATCCGCAAAATTAAGTTTGAATCATCACTCAACTTTTCAAAAAATAATCACTCTATCAAATAAGCCATTACATGGCCGGTCCTTGCATAAATAGCCACTTTTGGCATTTGAACTTCTTCAGTCTTGTATTGGCCTGTGTCGGTGCTGAACGATGCCCCATAGGCCGGGGATAAAAATTTTGAATTTGCATCTTCTTAAATAAAATTTTGCAAAAAGAGCCACTTTGCCTAAATAAGCCATTACATGGCCAATTTATGAAAAATAGTCTTGTGTTGGTTTATGGTGATGCCGAACGATGCCCCATGAGCCACGGGATAAAAAAAAAAAATCAAAAAAATCAAATAAACATCTCTTTATTTCTTGCATTAATTTGCAAGAACTACGCTCGGTCTGATTCATGCGGGGTCATGATACGTAGGCAATCCGCATAGGATTCGACCATTTCCATAACCAAAAAAAAATTACAAAAAAAAAGGAAAAAAAAATGAAAAAAAAAACACAAAAGGAAAAAAAAAGAAGAATGATCAATAAGCGGGATACCTTAATGCTGACATGCTGGCTTTGTTTTGTTGTGTCCATTTACAGAAAGGTGGTTGGTTGTGGTTCTAAAATAACTATTCCCCGTAAGACAAAGTCAGAGGACAATGGCAGATAATCTCAAGACTGAGTGGGTTGGTACAGGTACCCGACAACAGCTGGTTGAACGGAACCACGGGTTAGTAGAGGAAGTCAAGATATTGAGACAACACGTGGCTGATATGTATCGGGCGTGGATGGATGGAAAAGCACCACCTCCGCCACCACCTAGCTTCCTGGACTCTGTCCTTACCCGTACCATGAACCCGATGCCAGATGATCTCCCGCACTCTCCATATATACCCGCCTATCACAACTTCTCCAGCCATTCGAGTAACTCAATTACTCGTCCCCCGACTATGTTTTCACAACGCTACTCCCGTCCCCAACACCACTACTCTCCCCGGGACAACCAAAATCGTACTTCACCTTCCAGGTACCCAGCTCCACAAAAGGCTTACCAACCCCCGCGAACATACCGGAAACCCCCCGGGTCAGGTTTCAGGCCAAATAAGGCGTTTAGGGAGGAAAGGTTGTTGAAGCGAGAAAAGGCGCTCACCCCTATCGGAGAGTCCTATGCAAGTCTGTTTGAAAAGTTAAAACATGTCGGCCTCATTACACCGCTCCCCGGATATACTCCCGATCCACGTGCAAGAAGCTTCGATCCTACTGCACGATGTGCATACCATTCCAATGTCAGCGGGCACGATATTGAGAGTTGTCGTACCTTGAAAAGGGAAATAGAAAGAATGATTCAAAAAGGGTGGTTGATTGTGATCAATGATGATGACAGAGAGCATACGAATCCTCTGGGGGGTGTATTGACTGAAGCTAAAAATGTTGAAGCAGATGGCAGCCTCGGCAATATGGATGCAGAACTTAGTGGCTAAAGCGTCGTGCTTGGTAATTGGGAAGACACTCCATCTTTTGGTCAGCTAGATGGAGCTTCGGTGGTTCGTTTTGTTGTCATTTCTGTTGTCCGAGTTATTTTCAGGGTTCTCTTGTGGTCAAACCCTTTTGTCTTAGCAGTTTTTTTTGGTCTTGCCCAGTTTTGTTTCAGGGCTGTACTCTAGTTTTTTTTTGCTTGTTTTGTCATTGAACCATTTCGTCATTAGTTTAATGAAGCTTTCGGTCTTTTGTTGTTTCCGGTCATTTTATTTGTTTAGTTAATTTTACCCTTTAGATTTGTCTTGTGTTCAAACGCCGAATCTAGTGGCACGACATGCGCACACATAATCGTGGCTTAATTCTAAAAGTTAATCATGAAGCAATTGGAAGGTGATCGGGTCATTTAAAGGAAATAAAAACAATTTGAGATTATTTGGATCCCGATTCATGTGAAACCGGGGCAACTAAAAAAGAAACAGTTAAAGGCAAGCTGGCCAAATCGACGTGGGCTCATTCACAATGAGAGTGTTGCCCAACGGTGCTTTAAAGATATGATGAATATTAATTGTGTTGTTTACGCTTGGCATGCTTTGAAGATTGGAATGACGAAGGCATTTTGTTCTGCTATCCAAACACTTCATCCATCGTCAACCCTTTTGAGCCTGAATTTAAATTCTTTCATACCCCTCCTTCGGAATTAGTTGCAAAGACTAGAAACACAAGTTTGAAAGGCAAAAGAAGAAAGGGATAAAGAAAAAATAAAGAAAAAGAAAACAACAAAAAGAGATAAAGAAAGGAAAAGAAAAATGTATGAAAAAAAAACTTGAAAAAGAGGAATTGGGAACTACGTTTGACCTGATTCCTCAAAGAGGATACGTAGGCGCTTCACAGCTCGGTCATAGTGTAAATAAAAACCAAAAAAAATCCCCAAGCAAGAAACAGGGGCAGTAAAAAAAAAAAAAAAAATTATGTTTATGTAAGGAAAATATAGGATTCCGAAGGTTGTAATTTTGAACCCAATTTGTTTTATTTTGAGCCTTTAATACCCTTTCTTTCTAGCCATGTCCAAACCCTCATTAAAGTCCAAAGAAAGACCTTTTGACCAATCTTCAAAAGAGGCCGAGTAAGGCAAATGATAGAAGTTTCATCGGGACATAACATTCTGATTCCCGGCAGAAAGACTCCGATCTCCAGCAGAAAATAGGAGAGTCTTAGCAGTAACACCACCAATCCCCAGCGAAAAGTAACACAAATGAGAGAGTCTTAGCGGTGAAAACCTTCACAGGCACCATAAGGCGATGAAAGCTGAGAGAAAGCAGAAATGAGAGAGGCTTGTTAGTGAAAACCCCTCGGGCACTACAAGTCGAACGAAGGTTGGAAATGAGATAGGAAAACCCCAGGAGAAGATTACAAAAGGCGGTTTAACGACGGATGGTAGGCTATATGTGCATGTCATGTCCATTAGAGTTGGTATTCACGTTTGATAGGGTATTTATAATTTTTCTTTTTAGAGAGTCACCCTCGCTTTTGTCTTTTATTCTGTTTCCTTTTATCTTTCTCCTTTCATAAAAATTCCCCAATAGAGTCTGTTTGTAAGAAATGACTTCAAAATTTTCCATCAGCTTTCCAATTATGCAAGACGGGATTTTGATTGGTACACCCAAGTGGTATAAGTCAGGAAGGATCAAGCGCAAGGCAGTGTCCGGAGGGATATTCCCCAACAATAGGAAAATGACAAAGGGAGGGATTGGTGTCAATAAGGATATCTCAAGGAAGGTTAATGAGACTCAAAGGTCGGGAAATGCCCAGTCCTTAGATATGCCGCCAAAGGGGAGATATCCCAAGCAGAAAGGTATTTTCAGTGACAAGGGTGAACAAAGAAAATGGTTCACCAATAAAACATGCAAGGTCTTCACGAAGGGTCACTATCATAGGAATTCGGGTGGTCAGTGGAAAACCACGTGGAAAGGTTCGCGAATAGAGAATCGTCAAGGAAGGCGGGGAAGCAAGAAAGGAGAAAGCTATCCCCTCATGAATATCATCAAATAATAACATCCCCGGCAGGGTCTGACAATGAAACGCAGAGCAGGGAAAGAGGAGGAGAACCATCCCCAGCAGGAGCACCACAACCAGCCACCACGTTTTAAAACTAACTAATTTTTCTTTGATTTGAAACAGGAAAAAGAGGGGTTGTTGGCAGAAAAGCATGCCACGAAGAAGATTCTCAAACTGGGGCAGAAAATTTTCTCCCGTTGCGAAAATTTTCTCGAAACCAAATACTTGGTTGGCGAAAGAAGCCAGATAATGCGAGGAAATGATCTTTGAACCCGGTTGTCCCCAGCAGCTTTGAAAGAAAGAAA
The DNA here is from genome assembly GCA_032618575.1 of Nicotiana noctiflora. NCBI lineage: Eukaryota > Viridiplantae > Streptophyta > Magnoliopsida > Solanales > Solanaceae > Nicotiana > Nicotiana noctiflora. Next base: position 131,700 of record JASVEL010012346.1, read on the forward strand.
AAAAAAAAAAAAAAGAAAAAGAAAACAACAAGTTGTGATAGAGGAAATTATACCCCCAGCAGACAAGACAAAATGAGGAAGCTTGCGTTCAGAAAGGCAAGATGTCGGTATCATCCCCAGCAGTTCTCGGAAAAATGAAACACTGATTTCGAGATTTCTCCGGCGGCATTATATCCTACAAGTTTTTCAAGGGAGCCAAGCGCGAGTCCCGAATGAGGTTTGGAAAGAGGAAAAAGGAAAAGGGATCCCCCGACAGTGTAATCCCCAGCTGATGACATTTCAATCCCCAGCGATCCCGGGAGAGAATAAAGGTTTTGAAGGAAGTAGAAAAAGAGGAAATAAAGAAGATTTCCCCAGCAGCATTACCCCAGCAGGTAAGTAATTAGTTCCAAAGATATCCCTAGCATTAAAGAGAAAAATAACACGACCCAGGAGGAAAGCAATTTCAAAACAAGGTAATTCAGAAGAAAGGATGGCCCAAGAAGCAATGCAGGAAGAAGAAAGTGGTGCAGGAAGCAAAGGAAGGCGACATGGATGGGATGGAGTTAGTAAGATGTTGTTGAAGTCAGGAGCCCGCTTGAAGAGAGGAAGGGCGTTTAATTTTCAGAGTTAATGGTTGAAGTCAGGAGCCCGCCTGAAGAGAGGAATGGCGTTTATTTTCAAAAGATGTTGTTGAAGTCGGGAGCCCGCCCGAAGAGAGGAATGGCGATTTATTTTCAAAAGTTGATGATTGAAGTCAGGAGCCCGCCTGAAGAGAGGAATGGCGTTTATTTTCAAAAGATGTTGTTAAAGTCAGAAGCCCGCCAGAAAAGCAGAACGCCGTTTAATTTTCTAAGTTGATGATGAAGTCAGGAGCCCGCTTGAAGAGAGGAATGGCGATTTATTTTCAAAAGATGTTGTTGAAGTCAGGAGCCCGCCTGAAGAGAGGAATGGCGTTTTATTTTCTAAGTTGATGTTGAAGTCAGGAGCCCGCCTGAAGAGAGGAATGGCGTTTAATTTTCGGAGTTGATGATTGAAGTCAGGAGCCCGCCTGAAGAGAGGAATGGCGATTTATTTTCAAAAGATGTTGTTGAAGTCGGGAGCCCGCCTGAAGAGAGGAATGGCGATTTATTTTCAAAAGATGTTGAAGTCAGGAGCCCGCCTGAAGAGAGGAATGGCGTTTAATTTTCTAAGTTGATGATGAAGTCAGGAGCCCGCCTGAAGAGAGGAATGGCGATTTATTCTCAAAGTTGATGATTGAAGTCAGGAGCCCGCCTGAAGAGAGGAATGGCGTTTTATTTTCTAAGTTGATGTTGAAGTCGGGAGCCCGCCTGAAGAGAGGAATGGCGATTTATTTTCAAAAGATGTTGAAGTCAGGAGCCCGCCTGAAGAGAGGAATGGCGTTTAATTTTCTAAGTTGATAATGAAGTTAGGAGCCCGCCTGAAGAGAGGAATGGCGATTTATTTTCAAAAGATGTTGAAGTCAGGAGCCCGCCTGAAGAGAGGAATGGCGTTTAATTTTCTAAGTTGATGATGAAGTCAGGAGCCCGCTTGAAGAGAGGAATGGCGATTTATTTTCAAAAGATGTTGTTGAAGTCGGGAGCCCGCCTCTGAAGAGAGGAATGGCGTTTTATTTTCTAAGTTGATGTTGAAGTCGGGAGCCCGCCCGAAGAGAGGAATGGCGATTTATTTTCAAAAGATGTTGTTGAAGTCAGAGGAGCCCGCCCGAAGAGAGGAATGGCGATTTATTTTCAAAAGATGTTGTTGAAGTCGGGAGCCCGCCTGAAGAGAGGAATGGCGATTTATTTTCAAAAGATGTTGAAGTCGGAGCCCGCTTGAAGAGAGGAATGGCGTTTAATTTTCTAAGTTGATGATGAAGTCAAGAGCCCGCCCTGAAGAGAGGAATGGCGATTTATTTTCAAAAGATGTTGTTGAAGTCGGGAGCCCGCCCGAAGAGAGGAATGGCGTTTTATTTTCTAAGTTGATGTTGAAGTCGGGAGCCCGCCCGAAGAGAGGAATGGCGATTTATTTTCAAAAGATGTTGAAGTCGGGAGCCCGCCTCTGAAGAGAGGAATGGCGTTTAATTTTCTAAGTTGATAATGAAGTTAGGAGCCCGCTTGAAGAGAGGAATGGCGATTTATTTTCAAAAGATATTGTTGAGGTCGGGAGCCCGCCCTGAAGAGAGGAATGGCGATTTATTTTCGAAAAAAGATGTTGTTGAAGTCAGGGAGCCCGCCTGGATAATGGAGTGGCAATTTACTTTCGAAGTTGTTTGAGGAAAGCGATAGAATGTAACAGAAATCTCCGGCATGAATCCAAGTTCGTAAGAAGAGAAGAAGCATCAAGGATCAGAAAGATAGATTCAGACTTCGAAGGAGAATAGTTCGAAGATCATAAGGAAGGGACCAACGGTCGGAGTTCGAGAATCAAGATAGGCCGAAATAACAATTGGCAGAAGAGAAGAAACATCAGAAGGAACAATCAAGCCAACAAAAAGCAAGCTGAAGATAGATAGGATCATGTGGTCCGTAGGCTAGCCTAGTTTCTTGTTTTATTTTAGCACGATGTAATGAGGAGATCGGTAAACAGTGATAGCAGCAACAACAACAGTAACAGCAAGATCACAGCAGTCACGGTAGTCCCAGCTACCAAAACTCCCCGAACTACATTGACCTGATTCCCTTTTAGCCAGGGATATGTAGGAGACCTTTGAAGCGAAGGTTCGGTCAAACTTTTCCAAAAAATGCTTCACACGGGGTGCTCGAACAGGCAAAAATCGCTCGTATCCGCTCACTTATCTTTGCACGAAAACTCTTCATGTTTACGCGCAAAGAGGGGCAGCTGTGAGCACGTGATTTTTGCCCTACATGAGAATCACTCCCAGAAAATGCAAAAATAAAATAGTTTTATGTTGAGCATGATTTTTGTGATTTTTGTGTTATTTTTATCTTACATTTGCATGTTTGTGTGTGCGTGTTTATTTATTTAAATTAGTAAAATACAAAATATATACATCATGTTTTGCATTTTTTTTAGTGTTTAATATCAAAATTATACGGTTTACATTTAAGTGATATGTAATTATGTGGGATGATTGTAGTAAAAATTAATTGTGTTATGAGTTAGTATATATATATATATATATATATATACATATATATACACACATATGTATATGATACACCATGGAATGTAGTATGGAAATCGGAATTGGGCCATAGCAAAACCAGGCCCAATGTAATTCAATACACCACCCAATTCCCTACCCAGCCAGCCCAACACCTCAGCCCAACCCGACCCGGTCCGAAATAATCAAACCCCCCTCTTTTCAATACACCATCATTTTCATTACACAAAAACAAACCCTAATCCTAAAACCAGCCCCCCCCCACCTTTCTTCTTCTTCTCCTTCAACCAGCCACCCTCCAACTCATCGCCGGACCACCCCTTCCCGAACAACCTTCACTGCTTCGCTCACCTTCACGATCACCCGTCGTTAACCAGCCCACCAGCCTCCCCTTCCAATCATCTTCCACGTCGCTAGCTCCAGCTTGCCATTTCCGGCGAGCTTCACCCTCACGACCAAACATCCATCCATGGCTACTTTCCACCTCTTTGAACGACCACGCTTAAACTTCACGTCAAATAGCTCCGCCCAGCAGCCTTCTGCCTCCAATAGAACCACCAGCGAACACCCTATCTCAATATCTAGCTCGTCGTCACTAGATTCTGCTTCGATGTCCAACATCACCTTCGCGAACAAACTCCAAACAACCAGTTTCAGCTTCATCGAACCAGCCAGCTTCGCCATTGTGTTCGTCGTCGTCAAGTCATCACCTTCCGTTGTTCGCTGCTCGTCATTTGTTTAAAAACGATCGCTTACCAGACAGATTTTGTTTCCGTACGAGTTCGTCGTTGTTCCAATCCGGTTAGTTGGTTTAAGTTTTACTTATGTCCTTATTTTGTTTGATATTCTCGGATCTAAAATCAGTATATGTTGCTTCGTTTGTTTCTTTTTTTTTCTGGTTAAAAGCAAGTTAATGGTGTAGCAATTTCAATTTTATGTAGTGTTGCCTTTATCCTATCTATTGTATTGTTCGTAAATGTAAGGTGTTTTGGTTCTGTCTAACTTAGAAGGATCGTGTCTTACTGGTAGCTTCAAGAATGCTTCTAATAAAGATTCATACTAAATGATTTCCATGCCCGTTCATTTTTTTGAGTCCATCATGATTGGTTCCCAATATGATTGGTTTGTTCCTGTTGTTCTGATGCTAAGTGATCTAATATGAGTTATAGTAAGTTTGTTATGTGAATTTTGTTAGGCATTGGTTATAGCTGATAGTGATTTGGTGTTTAATTAGGAATTGATTTTGGTCAGTTGTTAGCATTGTTACAAATGAAGGTTTGGGGGAAGAATAGTAATTTCAGTAGTTTTAGGGGTAATACGGAAATTGAAAACTTAAATAATTATTTATGTTAAAGTATTTTATCCACTAAGCACTAATAATATTAAAATAGGGTATTGTTTAATACTTAGTGAGGAACAAGACATAGTGGTCTTGGAAGAAGTTAAAAGAAGTAGTTAAATATATTACCCATGCTAAGGAATTAATTAATAGAGTGGGACAAATGGTAGTGGGGAATAAAACATATAGTAGTGGAGTTGATGGGCAAACATGATTAATTAAATGGGTCTTGATTGGCATAAGTAGGAGGATATTCGAAAACATAGAGAGAAATATTCCTACACACACAGAGATATCTGGAGAAAGAATTTTGAACTAAAAATACAGTGAGAGTAGGGAAGATAGACAGACGAATAAACAAAATACACACACACATACACATTGTGTCACTGTTGCGTTGTTGGTTTGTTGCCGTTGTTCCTGTGTTTGCTGCCAGTGTTGCTGTTGTTGTTGTTGGTTTTGGTTGGGTCCTTTTACTACTGTTGGTATTGCTGTTCTGTGCTATTGCTGGGTGTATACTATTGCTGCTGTGGGTTTTACTGTGTCACTGCTGCTGAGTGTTGCTGTTGTTGTATTGCTACTGCATTACTACCGCTGATTGCTCCTTTCCTTCTTCTTTGTCATCATCCAGGTACTTCTCCTGTCCATGTTGAACTAGAGAGACAGTGTAAACACTGCTCTGAAATCAAATGATGAACTGCAGTTTGGAGAGTTATACGAGTTTCTGTTGTTGCCGTGTAATTCGAATTGATTGATAATTGTATTCATTTGAAATTGTTGTAGTATGTTTAATCGAAAAGCTGAAGTCAAATTAATCGAACATTCTAGTTTCGACCTTTTGATAGCCTAGGATTTTAATCTCTGTTATTGGTTTAGTTCTGCCATGTTTAGCTAGATTAACACTAGTTTGTAGTAAAAGCATATATTATGTTAACAGTTTTCTTAATAAGCCTGTGTTTCAGGTACAATTTAAAGAACCCTACAATTGAACTAAACAAGGCATAGCTATAAAACATAAAATACATCATTATGAGCAAAGAACCGAATTGGCGATTTAGATCAAATAATTAGAGTAATCACTCGAGGCATAGATTGTTAAAAGAGCAAAGTTAATAGATAGCTTTAGTTAGTTCATTTGCATCCTTGACCATGGGTAAGCAATACATTAGTGTAACCGTAAACAAAGCCTTAGTAACTTGTATAAAGAGTTAGATTGTGTATTTAAGTTTCATACAATTCCTTTTATATTGGATTCGAATTTAGACCCAAAAAGAAAAGGCCATGCTGATAAAGAATCAGGTATAATGACAATTTAAAATAAAAGCTCCGATATATAAACTTAATTGGTAAATGTGATACTGGATTTTAAAGTAAATAGCAAGGTCCAAGTTAAGTAGTTTTTGCTCTTCTCACTCAAACTAGAAATTGAATTCGGAATTTAAACTTGTACTCGTGAATTAATCAATCATTAGAGACAAAATAAATAGAAAATTTAGCTACTTAGGTATGACCTTTTGAGATGAGCCTCGCCGCATGGAATACACAATTGCGGGGCCCTCAAATTAATTGTTATAAAAATCTTAGATTCGGGAAGACCGTTTAGCAAATTTCACGGTCTTTTCCCAAAATTAATAAAGACGATAGACTCGTTAGGCACGATTTGTAAATAAATTACTTCCCTAAACACGGGTGTGCATTTATGTGACCCAAACCTTATTCTCGGCGAAACTGAAATACATTAAAGTCACAGGCGTACTGGTTGCGGTGTGACTTGAAATGTGTTTTCGTGGCGTCGCAATTCTTCTAAAAATAAAAGCGGAGCATTAAAAATACATAGTTAAAATATATAAAGAAATCAGATAAAAACCAAAAATCGCAGTTGAGCGACCGTGCTAGAACCACGGAACTCGGGAATGCCTAACACCTTCTCTCGGGTTAACAGAATTCCTTATCCGGATTTCTGGTTCGCAGACTGTAATACAGAGTCAATCTTTTCCTCGATTTGGAATTCAACCGATGACTTGGGACACCATTAATCTCCCAAGTGGCGACTTCTGAATTAATTAAATAAATCCCGTTTCGATTGTCCTTTAATTGGAAAAACTCCCTTGCGCTTTCTCGGGATGCGTAAAAAGGAGGTGTGACACAATGTTCCACGAACGTACTAAACACATTGAAATTGATTGTCATTTCATACGGGAGAAGATTCAAAATGGTCTAGTCAAGACTGAGTATGTGTCAACTAAAGAGCAAGTAGCAGATGTTCTAACCAAAGGATTAACTAGAGTTCAACATGAATATTTGATATCCAAGCTAGGAGTACTTGACATATTTGCACCACCTAGCTTGAGGGGAGTGTTGAGAACAATATGTGTAAAGTTTAATTAATGCTTAGCTATTTAATTAACTAGTTTGTTAGTTTGTTAGTAGCTAATGATAGTTAGTTAGTGGTTAGAAGAAGTGAGTAGTACACGTGTATATACATACACTCACTATTACATGTGAGGGTATAAGATTTCATTTTCAATTGAACAGATCTTCTCTTTCTCTCTCTAATTCTCTCTGCTTTCTGCTTCCGCCATTCTTCCGCTTTTCTTCTTCTTCTCTTCTTCATTTCAGAGCTTAATTAGCTATAAACTCATGAAATTCAGCAGTTATTTCCTATAGCCCCAAGGGGTTATGCATAAGCATATTCCTACTTCTTTTTGCGGTATTTGTGGCATCATACATTCCGTCCTGCACCCAACACAACTACTAATATATCAAGAATCAAAATATTAAATCAATGACAATCGTGCAAAAAAAAAATAATTTTGCTAATATATTCCACAAACATTCAACAATATTTGATTATAGTGCCAAAACAGATATTGCGTAATGAAGCAGAAGGGTGTGAAACAGACAAGTTTAACTTTCATTGAATAAAGACATTTGGGTTTTCAAACATATTAAGAGGTGTTATTGAAGAGATAAAAGTAATAGGGCAAGGAAACAGTTATTTGTAATTTTGTAAGCAAATGGGCAAGGAAATAACGCTTGTTTGGATTTTTAAGGGTGTCAAAATTGGTTTCTTAATGAGAATGAAGAGAGAAAGGACATCATTTTTGGTTTTTGAAGAAGCGACGTTTGGATTTGTAAAAATATAGCAGATTAACAGAGGCTTGCCATATCACCTACGCAATGTCCCTATATATATATATATATATATATATATATATATATATATATATATATATATATATATATATATATATATATATATATATATATATATATATGTTAGGTATTTATTTATTTACTAGAGATATAATTTTATTTTTTACTATTTGAATTATTTTAAATTTACATTAATATAATAGCATATTTTAATCAAGTATAAATTTTGAAGTACACTTTTATTTATAACTAAGCTAATGCATGACTCATTGTATTACTAATATCATAGTTTTCTATGCATTAATTATACATAAGATAATACCAAATATGAGTATATAACTAATACTCGCATAACTATTGGATATATTCTATATATTTATCAAACAAGATATTATTAATATATAAAGGTAATGTATACATTATTTTATTTAGAAAGAATTACAAAAAAATACACATGACTTTATATCATAACAAAAAATTGCCCATATTTTTAAGTTTTACCCCACCTAGCCTATATTGTACATGTTTTGAAAACTAGCTCTTGCAAATTCAAAATATGTGTTCTTACAATCATTGCTTCTAAACCTATGAAGTTAAATCTGTGTTTTCACAACTATTATTTTCACTCTCTTCTTCTTACCTTTTTTACATATGCTTCAAGGGGCCATCCGACATTACTGCTTCTCTCCCTATATCACCTAATTGTAATGTAAAAAAATTAAAGAGTAGAAGTCAATCATTAAAGGGCATTCAAAGCTTTGCTTTAGAAAATAGAATTTCTAGTAATTCTTAGTTGTTTGGATTGAGTGTTGTTCCAATTGATTGAAAATATCAAAAGGAGTTCAAAGTTTAAATTTGAAATGATTTGGAGTAGATTTGAGCAAGATTTCAGTTAAATTTCAGAAAAAATGCAAAGAAGAAGACGAAGTAAGTTTTTTGTATAATTATGTATAATCTTGTATAATAGTATATATGAGTGTATAAACACATCGTATACACTATTATACACATTTATATACCTTTATATAAACGTCTATAGGCGAACTTCTTCCACGATTTTCAGTTGCAATTCCTGTTCAAAACCAGTCCAATCTCCATTAAATGACTTCAAATTTTATATACAAACTCCTTATACTATTTCTAACAAGTTTAAATAACACACACTCCAAATTTCTCATAAAATCAAATTCGAAATATATACCCATATATTTAAGCTTGTTAAAAATTTAATTTTTACCACCCAAATAGATTTGGTTTGTTGAACTAATATTTGAGTTACAATTACTATTTTGAAAATTAACTTAAAAGCTTGAGCAATTCGTTTTAAAAATTAAATGGTAATTTTGAGAATCTATTGGAGTTGAATGTTGACCTATTATTTTTGAGCTAGTTGATTGTAAATTAAAATATGAACTATAAAATTAAAAATTGAGGAGCTCCATTATTCTTATGTAAAATTATCTATTTTATTTAATGCATCCAACCGAACGACACTTATTATTTTTCAAAAGAAGTTAGAAAGAAAATGGCAGATATTAAAAAAAAAAGGTACGTTTTCGTTTAAGAAGAAGATTACTTATCCCCGTAAAGTACGACGACCAGAAAACTACTGTCAGTCACATTATTCAAACAAAAATGCTCGACTCGTTCAACGCTTCCCACTCTCCAATGGCCGAAAACGCCGTTTCATCCAACTTCCCGGATCCCGTCAACGTCAACGGCGACTTCTCCGATGATTGTTTACCGCCGGATCCGCTGTTACAATCCGGCACCTACATCCATGCCGATTCAAACGCAACCGTTGAGACCACACCGGAGAGGAACCTACTAGATGAACCGCACGTGTCCGATCCAATGCCGGCGGCGGCGGCGACGGAAAGTACGCCGAAGATTCAAACGGTGTCAACCGAGCTGGTAACGCCTAAGCGGCGGCTGAATAAATTGGTGGAGATAACATCGGAGAGGCCGAGCTGGTTGCCTGAGAATTGGAAGATTGAAATGAGGGTTCGAACTTCTGGCGCTACAGCTGGATCTACTGATAGAGTAATTCCCCTCTCTTATTTTATATATATAGCTGCTTTCATGTTATGTATTTAACAAAGCAAATCTAGATTTTTACTTCATTCTGCTTTGGAGTTTGAATTAGAATTTATTTCAGAACTCAAAGCATTAAGATGTTTTTTGTTTTGCAATATCCAGTAGAAGCAGAGAGACTATTATGTTTTGATTATGATCAGATGATAAGTTGTTACTATTTCACAAGTTTGTCCATAGGTTTTGTGGAAATTATTGTTGTTTCCTTTTATGATAGTGCATCTACTTCTCTGTTTTCTTTAGATATATTTACGGTATGTCATAATTGGCTAGTGAATTCGTATGTTTTATTGGCGTGTTGTGTGATTAATCTGCCACATGGTTTTATCATATTTGAGTGATACTGTCGTGTTAGAGCTTGCAGATTAGTGAGAAATGGAGATTACTAATGGATTAAACTGGCAATAAGCAATGGATTAGTTGCCAATTAGCAACGACTAGAGTGAAAATTGAATTGCTTGGTAATCCCCCCTTGCTATTTGGAAACGTTTAATACCAGATTTTGGACAATGACAGGCATCATACTGGGGCCTTGGTTAAGTTTTATAGGGAAAACATAGTATACATTTTGTTACTTTGGATTCAAATTCATGATTAGGTACTTCAAGAGAGATATCTTTGCAAACCTGAAAGTATTCAAGTGGAAACGCTTATTATATTATAACATGAAACATCCCTAGCTCTACTTCAATTTTGCACTTTGTGGTGTATTTCAAGCTTTTGTCTGGAATGGTGATGGTCAAAGTTGGGATTTCATTCCTATCTGAACATTCAATTCCAGTCAAAGCTCTTTTTCGGAAGGGTGATCAGTACTTGATTCACAAAACTTTGCTGCAGTGAGATTGTTAGAGTTATCTGTAGAACAGAAAAACATATCTCTTTGAAGAGTTTTTGGACTTTAATTACTTGGCTATAACTGTGGTGATGATATGATTTTCCATTGAAGGTGATGAGGGGAGCAAGTATCATTCTGACTCTTTGCTTACTTTTCAGACTCTTCAGTGGGGACTATCTCTCGCTCCTTTCTAGGTCAAGTGATTTACACGAGGAAAGGAAAAACCTCTTCTTGACAAGTGCAACTTGTTATGACACTAGGACTTTAGGTTTGGAGGACCATATAATGAGATTTTAGATTTCATATATACTAATTAAAAACGATGAGAGTTATTTTTTTCCTATGAAAAAAATAGTACTTGTTTTCAAGTGGAAAGGGCAAGTACAAATAGATGGTTGTGCACATGCTTTAAGCTAAATTTTGGCCTTTTAATTTTCAATTTGTATTTGTTACTTGATTTCCGGAAGAGAAGTGTGAGATTGATATGCTTTTGTGAATGATAGAATGGAGAGGTTGCATGGTTTGTACTAAATCATACTCCCTTTCGCCAACATTTAGTTTGACTCCATATGGAGGCTAGCCATATAAATATTAGAGGGGAGATAATAGATATCGTACAAGGATAAAAATCTGACAAAGATATAAATGTCTTATCAAGTGAAAAATATGTAAAAAGCTATTTGACTTCCTGTGATACGGGAAGATACTATAAGTTGTAGTAAAACTTGAGATTTACATCTATGGTTGAAAACAGTTTCGTGTAGTTTTTGCAAAAAAAAAAAAAGGGACCTAAAAGGAGGGGAAAAAATCTTGGTGTTTGATTGAAAAACAGTTTTTGCAAAAAACTTTTTACGTTTTGGTGTCATGTTCACGATAATTCAGAGTCAAGAGGGTAAGGTATTTTGCTGACCATCTAGTATGAAACTTTTTCTTAGCCTTTTCCACTAAAATTAAAAGCTACAGAGCAATAACAAACTCCAGGGAACCACAAATAAGTTTTCGATACCTTTAGTTGGTTCTTCTTATCTTATTAGAAAACAAAAGATACCTTTAATAATTCCTATGCCCTTTCTCGCTTTTCACCCCAATCAATGGACCAGTTGAACTCTTTAATATAGCCTGTCTAGTCTGATCCCTTTTTTGTTTTGGTGAGTGAATCATGAAGCATCTATGCAAGCAAATATTGTCTTCATAATCATAACTACAACTCTTATAATGATCATAACTAACCAGCCTGTTAAGTTTTTTGTGCTTTAAACAAACTTCTCGTTTGTTTAATCTGTCTGATGTAAGATATCCTTCCTATAACGTCAGTACGGTACTTGTGCATTTAGATAAAGCATGAAACTTTTGTGCTCAGCCCATTGATGTAATGAGAAGGAAATCGAGGTAGAGTTCAATTTGATGACCTGGTGTGCTTGAGCAAAAAGAGCAAAAGATGATGTTGTGTTTATTGAAGGGCAATCACAGAGACCTTCTGGAAGTATAGGAGGCAATGAAGGTGAAGTGTGTAATCATTCATCTCCCCTTAATGGGCAACGTTATCCAAATATCTGCAAGTACCCTGGGAACAGTCGACGTGTGGCCAAGTTATCCGAGACACCACCGTTGCTCCAAAAAGAAATTGAATCTTCCATCTTTTAATGGCTGTATGATGTTGCTCGCATCAAGGAAATAATTGCTTGCTTAGGTAGCTTGTGTTGTGGACAGAACCTCTTCTGCTCTCTCTTCTCTCACTTAGCTCTTCTTTGTAATCTCCTGTGATTGTCCCTTATGTTTTGTTGTTTTCAGATTTGTTATTTGTGAGAGTTGTATTTTTTGTTTCCCTTCCAGTTGCAGGTGGTGGAAAATTATTGAGTTGGTTTAGTTGAAAATAATGCTACATCATGCTCTTTCAATTTGCATTCTTATTGTTTACGTGCAGTCGCTGACAGCATTTGGCCTATGTGTCTAATTGTTTGTGCCCTGGATTCTGCAGTACTTTCTTGAACCAGTGTCAGGGCGTAAATTCCGGTCAAAAGTTGAGGTGCTTTATTTCCTGGAAACAGGTGGCAAGCGCAAGAAGGGAAACACTGGCAGTGAAGCTACAGTAAGTGAATCAAAACATTAATGACGTAGCACTCTTCCCTTTGCCAGAAAGAAACTTACATCTTCGTTTCTGTTTTGATGGTACAATTTTTTTTTCCAGCCATCTGAAACCTCTAAGAGCCAAAAACAGAAGAAGGGTGGCTCAAAAACACAGAAAATTACCTCTTTTTACTTCGACTCTGGGAATCCGCCACATAGTGTATGCTGGGTTCAGACGGACGGTTTTGCAGATACCTGGGCACCTTCTTGTAATGGTGGCATGATTCCTGAACGCAGAAGACAAGAATGGGATGCTGTCTTCTCAAGTGTATCCCAGCTACGGCGAAAGAATGTGTAAATTTTTTGTTAGGGAGATAGGAAGCTCTAACTTGCACTAACCAGTTCACACACTTTCTCCATGTGTCTATCGTGTGCCAAATCTCATCTGAATTGGCCTTACTTCTTGGGTTTTAGTGCAGAGACCGCATAGTTCATAGCTTTTTGTTTGCCAAAGGAGTAGGCAAAAGTAGCTCACCTAAAATATGTTCCTGATGTAGTATGGTATGTTCTTGGTCCCTCGTTTGCTTAGTTGAACTTTTATTTATTTTGAAATTAGGTTCAAGACCTGCTTTATGAACTACTATTAACCTGTGGGTTTTGAGCATTTAGCTAGCACGAGTATATATATCTGAGAAAATTGTGAGAAGTGTATGAAAATACTGGCTATTGAGTACGGGGGAAGTCTAAATGCTTGTGAAGTTGCACCATATTACATAGTGTGGTAAGGTGAAAGGATTACAAATGACATTATTTGCATGGATAATCGGATTACTCACAGAGGTTGGGTTATTTATCTTTTAAATGAAATTTTCATTGTGTACCTTTGATTGAGTTCGCTTCATTTAATTCAATTTCTCTCAATGATATAACTAAATTATTTTGTTGACAAAGAAGAAAAGGAATCGATACTTGGTAAAAATTCCCTCAATGCGGGACGACAAGGTGCTCTTTTTCCTGGTCAACTTTTTCCTGTTTTGTACTGGATTTCTGGAAAGGTCAAATCTTGTTTATAGAATTTATATTATCTGTATTATCTTCCCTGCATTAATGGGTTGTGTAAATTGGAAAGGAGCAATGAATAAAGTTAAAAGAGACAATTACATCTTTAGCTCCTCAATTTCATTTTTTAAAAATTGTAATCCTCTTAGACTCTTAGTATTCGGCTATACAGCATTTAATCCTCAGCTAGGAGTAATTGATGCGTACTTTTGGTCCTGAGTTGGAGCAAAATTATCGTGAAGATGATCTTTTACCATTAGTTTTCACTCGCAATTACCATCATTAAACACCGTCATTATCAATTATCACCGCACAATGACACCAACCGCCTCCATCACCGACCATTGATGCTTTTATTGCACCATCATCACTACCAAACACCACGACCAATCCAATAGCAAATCATCTGTTAGTATGAATACATTTTAATTTCTTCCCCATCTGTCTCTCAGTTAAGGCTTGAAATTCTTTAAATATACCAAGTGTTTAATCTTTAGATTTCAAAGGATACCTCCAGAGCTTACGAGAATGATCATCAATGAATGTCACAAAGTAAAGTGCACCACCTTTTGACTTTACTTTAAAACGACCATACAAATCAGGGTATACTAGCTCCAATAAATTGGACTTTCTTGAGGGAGGATAACTATGAAAGAAACCCTTTTTGCCAGCTAAACAATGGATACACCTTTTCAGCTTTGCTTTTTTCAATCGAGAAAGCAAACTTTTCTTAGCAAAGCACGTAATCCCCCTCTCGCTCATATGACTCAATCTTCTATGCCACAATTCTGACAAAATATCACTTTCCACCAGATTTATTGAGTTATTAAGAATAGAGCCCTGTGTCACATATAAATAACCAGACTTGACTCCTCGAGCCACTGCTAATGAGCCCTTAGTCAGCTTCCATTGGCCATTAAAGAGCGCATTATGGTAACATTCATCGTCTAATCTTCCCGCGGAGATCAGATTGAAAGGAAAGTCTGGAGCATGCTTGACATTTTGAAGAACTAACATTGAACCATTATTAGTTTTCAAATAAATCATGCCAACACCAAATACCTTAACTTCACTTGCATTGCCCATCTTTAACACTCTAGAATCAATAGTAGTATAAGATGAGAAAAAAATCTTTTCTTGGTGTGACATGTGAGGTAGCTCCAGAATCTACTATCCAGCTAGTCTCATGGGATGCCAAATTGATGACGTTTTCATCATAAGCAAAAAGAAGGTCATCTCGAACAATAGCAGCAATATTGTTCTCGTTATTTTCAACTTTCTTTCCTTCTCTAGTGTCTTGATTCAACTTGCGGCAAAACCTTTTCATGTGTCCTTTCTTGCCACAGTGGTTGCATCTAATATTATAGTATTTGGACCTTGACTTACTTTTACTTTTACCTTTATTCCTTGAACCTCTTGTTCTATCTCTCCCCCGGTCTTCTGCAACCAAGATATGAGGATGAACCCTGAGATTTTCTCCTTACTTCCTCGTTC
This sequence comes from Nicotiana noctiflora, assembly GCA_032618575.1. Taxonomy (NCBI): domain Eukaryota; kingdom Viridiplantae; phylum Streptophyta; class Magnoliopsida; order Solanales; family Solanaceae; genus Nicotiana; species Nicotiana noctiflora. The sequence goes on from JASVEL010012346.1 coordinate 146,850, forward strand.
AACACACCACTCTTGGCATATTCCATGGTCACCTTACCTCCAGGAGCTGAATTTTTCAAAGAAACACGAAGAGTTTCCCAAGAGTCTAGCAGAGTATTAAGAAGCCAAAGTCCTTGTATCTCATCATCAAAATTAACCCCATTCCCGAGATCTGATCAACGACGCCCTAAAAATCATTTATGTGGTTAACGATAGGGCTGCCTTCCTTGTATTTAAAGGTCATCAATTGCTTTAGCAGAAATAATTTGTTGTTCCCGATTTTTGAAGCATAAAGAGTCTCTCGCTTTTCCCATAATGATCTCGCATGTATTTCATTCATGTGAGAATGCACGGGAGAAAAATATTATTTGATTAATTGACAATGCTACAATGAGCCCTATATATATATATATAGACACATAACATATCCTACTCCTAATACATATTGGATTAGGATTATTTATTCCTATTTACACGACTATTCTAACACCCCCTCAAGCTGGTGCATATAAATCATATGTACCGAGCTTGTTACATATGTGGTTAATACGAAGACCGGTGAGGGACTTGGTGAAAATAGCTGCAAGATGATCATTCGACTTCACAAACTTTGTAGCAATATCTCCTTAGAGTATATTTTCTCTAACAAAGTGACAGTCAATCTCAATGTGTTTAGTTCTTTTATGGAACACTAGATTTGACGCAATATGAAGAGCGGCTTAATTATCACACACAAATCTCATCTGACTAATCTCACCAAATTTTAACTCCTTGAGTAACTGTTTGATCCAAATTAGCTCACATGTCGCCATAGCCATCGCTTGATATTATGCTTCAGCACTAGACCAAGAAACCACATTCTGTTTCTTGCTCTTCTAGGACACCAAATTTCCTCCTACTAAGACACAATATCCAGACATAGAATGTCTATTAGAATGTGATCCTGCCCAATCAGTATCTGAGTATCCAATGATCTGCTCATGGCCTCGATCCTCAAACAATAAACCTTTGCCTGGAGCTAATTTTATATACCGAAGAATACGAACAACTACATCCCAATGACTATCACACGAGAATCCATAAACTGACCCACAACACTCACATAAAAGGAAATGTCGGGTCTTGTCACTGTAAGGTAATTTAATATACAAACCAACTATCTATAACTTGCAGGATCGCTAAGAGGCTCCCCCTGTCCTGGCAGAAGTTCAGAATTCGGATCCATCAAAGTGTCAACAGGTCTATAACCTGTCATTCCTGTTTCTTCAAGAATATCTAAGGCATACTTTCGTTGTGAGATCACAATACCTGAGCTAGACAGAGTGACCTCAATACCCAGAAAATAATTTAGTTTGCCCAGATCCTTAGTCTGAAAGTGTTGAAAGAGATATTGCTTCAATTTAGTAATACCATCCTGGTCATTACCGGTAATAACAATATCGTCAACATAGACCACCAGATAATTATAGAGACTCAAAGCAGAATGCGATAGAATACAGAGTGATCAGCTTCAATCTGAATCATGCCAACTTCCTGTATAACTGTGCTGAACTTACCAAACCAGGATCGAGGAGACTGCTTTAGACTATAAAGTGACCAGTGCAAGTGACATACAAGGCCATGAGACTCCCCCTGAGCAACAAACCCAGGTGGTTACCCCATATAAACTTCATCCTCAAGGTCACCGTGTAAAAAAACAATCTTAATGTCTAGCTGATAGAGGGGCCAATGGCAAACAATAGCCATAGATAGAAAAAGGTGGACTGATGCTATCTTAGCCACATGAGAGAAGGTATCACTGTAATCGAGCCCAAATATTTAAGTATATCCCTTGGCAACAAGACGAGCCTTAAGACGATCAACCTTACTATCCGGACCAACCTTGACTGCATACACCTAACGACAATGAACAGTAAATTTACTTGAATGAAGAGGGACGAGCTCCCAAGTAACACCCGTATGTAAAGCAGACATCTCGTCAATCATAGCATGTCGCCATCCTGGATGAGACAATGCTTTACCTGTAGACTTAGGATAGAAACAGAGGACAAAGAAGATAGAAAAGCATAATAGGGTGATGACAAATGATGATAACTCAAACCGACCTAATGGGGATTAGGATTAAGGGTTGTCCTATACTTTTTTGAAGTGCAATCGGTGTACTAGGAAGAGGCAAGTCCATAGTGGGAGCAGGGCCAGGTGCAAGACGTGAATAAGTTAGGCCTAATGCTGGGTGCGGACGATGATGATATGTAAAAAGTGGTGTTTCTGTGACAGGGAGTATAGGAGGAGCCACACTAGACTCTTTAATGGTTAGAATGGGTAAGACATCTGTATCGGAAGGTGAAGGAGGAGCTATAGTAGACTCGGGTAAGACCTATGTAGCGGAAGGTGAAGAAGAGCTATAGTAGACTCCTTAAAGGTCGGTATAGGTAGGATCTCAGATATATCAAGGTGGTCAGAATGGTCAGAAGAGGTAAAAAAGGTTTAGACTCAAAAAATGTAATGTCAGAAGACATAAAGTACCTACGAAAATCAGGTGAGTAACAACGATATCCTTTATGAACATGAGAATAACCAAGGAAGACACACTTGAGAGCACTAGGAGCTAACTTATCTTTCCTAGGGGCTAAGTTATGAACGAATCAAGTGCTCCCAAAAACATGAGGGGGAACAGAGTATAAGGGTGATTGGGGAAACAATACTGCATACGGTATTTGGTTCTAAATGGGAGAGGAAGGCATTCGATTAACTAAATAACAAACTGTGAGAACTACATCGCCCTAAAAGCGTAGTGGAATATGAGATTCAATGAGAAGTGTGCGAGCAGTCTCAATGATGTGCATATTCTTTTGTGACGACCCGGTCCGTCATCACGTGATTTACACCGTTTCACATTTATTATATTTCTTCATGTCTCAATATCAGTATTAGAGTCGATCGGGTGTAATTGAATTGGTTTTGGTTGAAAATAAGGCACATAGCCTCTTAGAAGGAAGCTTGTTATAGAAAAGTCAACCGGAAGTTAACTATGTGGTTAGAGGGCTCGGATGTGAATTCCTATGGTTTATTAAGCTTTGGGGGATGATTGTGACTTAGGAGTGCGATCGGAATTGAATTTGGAAGTTCGGTGTAGAATTAGGCTTGAATCAACGAAGTTTGAATTTTTGCGGATTCCGGTTGATTGGTGAGATTTTTATCCGAGGATTGGAATTGAATTCCAAAAGCTGCAGTAGCTTTGTTAGGTGATTTTGGATATGTCTACAAATTTTCAGGTCATTCGGACGTCTTTTGGTCAAGTTTTATCGAATGAGAGTTTCGGAAGTTTAAAGAAAACTTAGGCTTGAATCCATGGTAAATTGATGATTTTTCGTTGTTGGACATGTTTTGATAATTGGAACAAGTTTGTATGGTGTTTTAGATTAGGTTGGTATTTTTGGTTGAGGTCCGGGGGCCTCGGGATGAATTCGGGTGGTTAAACGGTCTAATTACTAAATTTGAGGATAGCAAATTTTCAGTTAATGTTGCAGAAGAATGTCCTTCTACGCATTCGTGTAAGGAAGGATGTGAACGCTTAGAGTAATCTGGAGAGGACCTGTAATTGGACATCGCGTTCGTAATGGTTAGGATTGTGTTCGCGTTAAAGGGATAAGCTGTGTATCGTGATCGCGTAGGGTCTAACGCGTTCACATAGCGGGAGCTCCTGGTGCATCGCGACCGCGGGCAAAGTGACGCGTTCGCGTAAGGCAAAATTTTAGTCAAAAAAATTTATTCATCGTAAATGCAGCGGGTCGACTGCGTTCTCATAGAAGGAAGGCCTGGGCGGACAAAAGGGTTTAATAACATTTTCTCCGCGAGTTAAAGTCATTTTTTACCATTATTGAGCATATTTGGAAGCTTTTGCCGAGGGATTAAGAGGGTTTCGACTAGGTTTCGATTGGAGGTAAGTTTTATGAGTTAAATACGTGATTTTATTGAAGAATCATCATTGAAATCTCTGAAAATTGGGTGAAATTTGAGAAGTTACGGCTTGGTTTTTGGCAATGTAAAATTGGAATTTGAAGGGGCAATTGAACTCCAATTTTGATAAATTTTATATGTACGGACTCGAGGTGAGATGAGGATTCCAAAAACGCAAATTTTGTAATTTTTAGAGAAGTGGGCACGGGTCTCGGGTTTTGCCAACTTCGTATTTTTCTAGTTCTTTCGATTGTATTATGTTCTATTATCATATTATATGTATCCCTTATGAAACGAGAGGGAAAGGCTTGGAGAGCTAGATTATCGGCCGGCTAGAGGTGAGTAATATTTGTGAATGATATTCTGAAGGTTTAAAACTTCGGATTTGCACATCTTAGTGTTGTATTGAGGTGACTTGCATGCTGGACCTGAGCGTGGGGTAGAACACCATTGGGGATCGTGACTTGGTCAGTCCCGGTTGTTGGTTTTTACCGCATAATTGTAAATGAATTGTTGTCATCATTATGACTTAGGCTCATTGCCATACTTGGGGCTTATTTCCGATTATTTGACTCTTTATGAACTATCATCACTATTTCTCTCACTATTTGAAATATTATTTGAACTCAGTCCATGTGATTTACACTATTTTCATGAACTCAGCTATATTTTGCTCAAACTTGGAGTTTTAACTAATATTTGAACTATTGTTAAGCTGAGTATTATTATTTTACTGATGCCCGAGGGGCTTTTGACTATTTTTGGACTGATTGAGGCTGAGAGCCATATGTGAGGGCGTGAGGAGTGATGTGAGGAGGCTTTCAGGCCTCGAGTGATATGTGAGGAGGCTTTGAGGCCTCGAGTGATATGTGAGGACGCTTTCAGGCCTCGAGTGTTATGTGAGGAGGCTTTTAAGCCTCGAATGTATTGTGAGCAGGCTTTCAGGCCTCGTGTTGATATTATTTAGACTTTTAGGCCTTATTGATAGCGCTTGGGCTGAAGGGTTCTCTCCGGAGTCTGCACACCCACAGTGAGCACGAGGTACCCCTTTGAAATGAATAGTGGTAACAATGACACTGTCATACGTGTTTCGGTCAGGTAACAATAACTGACTAGTGGTAACAATGACACTGAAACACACTTTGGTCAGGTAACAATGGCTGGCCCGTCAGGTAACAATATCTGACCCTACTTGTGTATTCTTGTTTATTTGATTCCTCTCAAGAGAATGTCTTGCTATGTTTTCATGGATTTATACTGTCTATTTGGTTTACTGTTTGAGATAACATTATTTGTACCCTTTTGGGATTTTATACTTTCAGTGTTATTCACTTTTATTACCACTGAGTTGGAAGTACTCACTTTACTCCCTACACCTTGTGTGCAGATCCAGGGCAGTCTCAGGTTGAGTGATTCTAGTTGATCCAGAGTTCTCTCAGGGAGTATTTGTGGTAGTTCCACGCCGTTCGTAGCCGATAATTCTCCCCTCTATCTTTATCCTTCACTTTCGCATTATCAGTGTTAGACATATTTTTTAGTAGGATATATTTTGTCATTAGAGGCTCATAGTCGTGACACTAGGTCCTAGTTGGGTTATTTCGGTATTTTGCTAGATTTTCCGTATTTTTATCATTATTTCAGACTTTGACTTAAATAGCTTATCTTTACTTGTTTAAATAATTGGGGTAATTGTTATAAATGGTCGGGCTTGCCAAGTAGTGTGATGGACGCCATCACAACTAGGTTTAGGGTCGTGACAAGTTGGTATCAGAGCCTAGGTTACTTGGTCTCGCGAATCATGAGCCAGTTTAGTAGAGTCTCGCGGATCGATACAGAGACGTTTGTATTTATCCTTGAGAGGCTGCAGAACCTTTAGGAAAAAAGAACTTTCCATTCTTGGAATTCTTATCGTGCGTACTTGATTCAGTTTGAGATAACTCTTGAAATCCCTTCCACACGTTTGTATGCGCACACGAGCGTTGAGTAGTCTATGTGCCTTAATGGCTTGTGATTCCCCAATCAAGGGGCCAGAGGTAATCTCCGTGAGTTCATGTTGGGCCAATATGGAGGACTTGAGGCCTGATCTTTGCCTATGGCTTGAGCACCAAGGTGCTGATCGTGTGAGCAAGTGTCTTGAACTTCTATGTTCAATATTGTCCTAATTAGCCAGAATGGCAGGTGGATATCCATGTGATAAGTATGTTAGTACTGCGAGATGTTCCCACGTGATCTTGGTAGTGGCGAAGGATTCTGCTAAATAATAGATGAACTGTTAAGTGTTCGTTTCCTATTGTGATCTGTCGTGTAGCCCCGAGTTATGGGTGCGTGAAGAATATTTTCATGTCTCTTAGTTGGAAAGTAAAGTACATTCATGTGGAGGTATGACCTCAGACTTAGAAAGACTAATTTATTGTGTAGCGTATGTGATGGTGGAAGGTAGGTTGAAATATTGAAATTAGACAAAACAAGTGGGATATCTCCTACGGGGTGTCCTTAAGTGGTATGATCCTTATATGTAATTGAAAGTTATTTTATATGTGTTATGATTCGAATAGGCGCAACGCATGTCCATGTATCAATTTTGATAATATAATACATGTAGTATTAGGATTTATGTTGTTGATATACATTGTGATGCCTTGTCAAGTTGTGGGCGTGTTGTTAGGATGGTTTTGGTGATTCTCTAGCAGGAGGATAGGCCCAATTATAAAGAAACCTCTGCAGAAATTTTTGAAAATTTGGGACTTACTAAAAATTTTGTCGACTAAAAAGTGGGCTTAACTATTGTGTGAATGAATGCAAGAATTGCAGAAGAGTTAAAATTTCTGATGATTCGTGTCTCCACAAAACTTGTAAATGACTCGAGTTTAATCTCACTATAACATTGTGGCATCATTAAAGACAGTGCAATGAGTTGTTAAGAGTGTCTTGATATATGGCTTCGAGCCAAGTTCAGGATGTTGTTGTTGGTCAGCTGATTGCACGGTTATATGCTATGTTGGTTCCATTTTGAGGTATGATGGAGGATCAGTTTTGGTTACAGAAATTGAGATGAGGATGGCACGTATGAAAGAAAATTTTTACAAAGGTTATATGGTGATTTCGCAAATGTGAGAAAATACTAGGATGTTTTGAGCTGCTATTGATAAAGAATGCTCAGTGTATAGAGAAGAAAGACAGTTGTATGTGTCTGTATGAAATCATGTTCTGCGGTGTCAGAGTACTAATAAGGCACGAGTGGTTCAGTCAGCTAAGGCAGGTGAATTACAGCTGAATAAGAGTGAATGACTCTCGAGAATGGTTTTACTGTGTTCAAGATTTTGCATGTAACAATCAGATGTCTTAAGTTTGTGTATATGGCTAAAGACTGTATTTTTATTAGAACAGATCAAGACTTGTGGTATGATATGTTAATTATGGGATCCTATGTATCCATATTTGGAAGGTAATGGTAACGAATTCAGATTCGCAGGAAGTTCTTCAAGGTAAAGCATTCTGGAATGTGGTATTTCTGGGAAACGTTTGAGAGGGTATTTAGTGGCCTATGGGTCTTAGACAATATGGTCTTATGTGCGAGGCTCGTGTGGTAGACCTGGGTTGAGGTATTGCGGTGCTACAACATGGGAGAATATCAAACTAAAGATGAATTAGGAAGGAAATTGGATAAATGGAATAGCTTGATAATCAACCAAATCGGTATAGTAAGGATATGATTAATTCTTGTATGTGTTCGAGGTAATGAGCCTTGCAGGTAGTGTGCATCAAAGCTTTTAAGTGTTGTCAATTTCCTTAGCTTGGTTTGGGTAGAAGGATTCAGTCCTGGCGGTTTAGCTTGTGCAGTGGAATGGGGAGAGGGTTCTTGTTGAGTCTTTACCGGGATTTGGAAATGTATGAATATTGTCTATGGGCATGCGAAACATGGAAAGTCTAATGATTTTTCTTCTATATGGGATAATGAAAGTTCATGAATAGTGAGTGCATCGATGTCTACGACGCAGTAGAGAGATAGAAGTCCGCATGTTATCCTAGTGTGGTATGGTCTATGTGTTATGATATGGAGAATTGAGATTTGCGTGTTCAAGGTTCGGTTCATAATGGAAAGTCATTAAATTCTTGAGCAGCACGTGCAGTTGCAGGTGATTTAAGAACCGACCTTCTAATGATTAAGGAAATGGTACTGCTATTCTAGTGACGGGGGTATATGTTTAAAAGAAAGGGGCAAGGTAATGTATACTAATTATACTTTGGTGGTATTGCGGTATTTTCTTGTTGGATCGGCTGTTGATAATTGAGTTGTTGATGGCGCAGGGAAATTTTTGAATATCTTTCGTGGTATGAATGGATACTTGATGTGTGTTATGTATTCGTACGATGGATTGTGGGATCAGGCATAGTGATTCATGTGTTATATGTGTTGGAGACTTGAAGTTCGTGATCCGACTATGCAGTGGTTGTAGATCATGTGTATTGACATTGTCTAGTGGTTATTGGAAATTGAGGTCCGAGTGGATCTTTCTTTGCTTGGTATGTTATATTTGGATTATGATAGTAGATTGTAGACTGGTTGTCCCAATGTCAGGTTGTCTAGACTAATGTGTTATGGGCTATGTCTAAAAATGCCACAAGTTGTGTGGCAAGGTGCATCGGATTATGTTCTAGCAGGGTAGTTTATATTCCAGAGACCAGCGAACGACTAGCAAGTATTGCTTATTAATTGGGCCTTCATGGTGGATGTCAGTGCATAGGTTTCTACCATTGATTCAGTTCCAATATTGAGGGACTTTTTTGGATGCGTTTCTTGTGGCATGTGTTTATTGTAATGAGCAAATTTGGCTCGATGTTGTCACGACCCAAACCTGATCGTGATGGCACCCAATACTAAAGCTAGGCAAGCCAGACCAACAATGGTTTCAAAATAGAAAACCAGTCCCAAAAGGACGAATTCAGGAAGAATAAGAGTCAATAAATACTCCAATAATAACAGTATGAATAAATACTGAGAAGTGCAAATATCGAAAATAATACTCCCAAAAGATCTGGGGTCACGAGTATAGAGCCTCAAAACAAAACTGAATAGTAATAGAATACTGAATAAAATACTCAAGTCTGGAACATAAAGTAATAACTGAAATGAGAAGAGAAGATAGGTTCTGCGAACGCCGGCAGCTACCTCAGCAACTCGAATAAACTCTTATATAGGCTGGAGTGCTCGTCTAACCCTTCTGTGTACCTGAATCTGCATACAAAGGTGTAGTGAGTAGGGGTGAGTACTAAGTACTCGGTGAGTAAAAAGTATATAATAATAGCTTAAAGTAGGAAATCCACAGAATACCACAAAGCAAAGCTAAACTACAGTCTGATACCTATCACGAACTAACAACAACAGCAAATCACAATTAGCATAGATAATTACATATAAATATGCAATGTAATGCACATGACCTCTACGGTGAATAGCCCAATCCGTTTAACGTCGACGGCGCTCACTAGGGGTGTGTACAGACTCGGAGGGGCTCCTTCGACCCAAGCGCAATATTCATATCATCTGCTGCGATGTGCAGCCCGATCCATCCTCAATCCACAACATGCATATGAGTCACACAACAGTTCAAATTATTTATTTCCAGGTTCCAGTTCATTAACAATGAAAAATACTTTAATTTTATTTAATTTTCCAAGAACAGGTGACTTAACATTTCATAATAGTGATTTCAAGCCAGGACTGAGATCAATGATTACTCAAATCAAGTTATCACACATATATATATCTATCCCCTAGGGATACTACAGGTCGGCACATGGCCCCAAACATGGCTTATAGCCCACAAATATATTTGACACAGTGCGCGTTTCAACCGCCAATATAATATTGTTCATATTCGGGATGGACCAAATCTCAATCCCAGTCATATCCAATCTCGCACCTGCCATAGAGTGCGAGTCACGCCTACTAGCGTCATAATATGCTAAGCCGGGGTTTCGAACCCTCAGGCTACCATATACATTAACTACTCACCTCTAGCCGGCCATGGACTTATCCGCGATACCTTTTCCCTTCAAATTTGCTGCCTCGTGCATCGAATCTAGTCAAAACCACATCAATTACATCAATATGGGTCTAAGAAATATAACTGAATCAAAATTATTTGAAAAATGCAATAATACACGAGTTGGTAAAACCCGAGCCCTGGGCTCACTTCTCGAAAAATTCCGAAATTCATACCAACGGATTTCGCGTCTCGCCACGAGTCCGTGCATATAAAATTTATCGAAATCGGAGTTTGAATGAACTTTCAAAATCCAAAAACTCGATTTCATAGTTTAGTCCCTAATTCTTCAGAAATTCTACCCAATTTCATGAATTTTGGTGTTGATTTATCATAAAATCATGTTTTTGAGTCAAGAAACTTACCTCCAGTGATTACCCGTTGATTTCTTTCTTCAAAGCTCTCAAAACTCTCCCTTAACGAAGTGAAAATAGTGAAAATATGATTAGGGTCACGTCTGAAATTAACTTAAACTGTTCTGCTCAGACACCTTCTTCTATGCGATCGCAATGCCTCTCTTGCGATCGCATAGAGTAAATTTTCCAGGTCCAAAATTCCTTCTTTATGATCGCGGAACTCCCCATGCAATCGCATACCATTGCCCCCTTACACTACACGATCGCATCAACCCTTATCGAGATCGCATTGTACATTTTCATCAACCTATGCGATCGCACACCCCTTCACGCGATCGCATAGAGTAAATTTCCCCCCCCCCCCTTTAGCTCCTTCTATGCGATCACAAACCTATCTATGCGATCTCATAGAAAAAAATTGTCTGTAATTTTCTGCTGCATTAATATGTTCAAAACTTGCCCGTTGGGCATCCGAGATCATCTCGAGGCCCCCGGGACCTCAACCAAAAGCACAAATACATCACATTACTTCATTCAAACTTGCTCGCAACATAAAAACGCCATCATAAACGTCAAAATCACCAGTTTCTCACGGATTCAAGCCTAAATTTTATTAAAACTTTCGAATCTAACCTTTGATCTAAAATCCGACCTAAACATCTCCCAATGACCTGAAATTTTGCATGCATATCCAAAATCACCTAACGGAGCTACTGTAAATCTCGGAATTTCATTCCGAGCCCCGGATCAAAATCTCACCTACCGTTCGCAATTCGCCAAAATTCAACTTTAGCCAATTCAAGCCTAAATCAACACCGGACCTCTGAATTTGATTCTGATTGCTCTCCTAAGTCATAAATCATCCCCCGAAACTAGTCGAATAATTAGAATTCTATTCCGAACTCTCTAACTCATCGGTCAACTTTCAGTTGACTTTTCTAAACTATTCTTCTCATAAAGAGGTTTATTGCCTCATTTCTATCTAAATTCCATCCGATTTGCTTCTAACTCTCCAAACACATTTAAATTAGCATATTAAAGTATAACATGAAGAAAATGGGGCGGTAACTCCCGTAACGACGGGTCGGGTCATTACATTCTCCCCAACTTAAACAAACGCTCGTCCGCGAGCGGGTTAAGAAACATACCTGTTGTCTCAAATAGGTGTGGATATCTACTCTGCATCTCCTGTTCGGTCTCCCAAGTTGCTTAATCCATGGGACGACCTCTCCACTGCACTTTCACCGAAGCTAAGTCTTTGGATCTCAACTTACGAACCTGCCGACCCAAAATGGCTACCGACTCCACATCATAGGTCAAGTCCTCATCCAGCTATATTTTGCTGAAGTCTAATAAATGTGACGGATCTCCAACGTACTTCCGGAGCATAGATACATGGAACACCGGGTAAACTCCCGACAAGCTGGGTGGAAAAGCAAGCATATAGGCCACCTCCCCAACTTTCCTAAGCACCTCAAAAGGTCCAATGAACCTTGGGCTCAGCTTTCCTTTCTTTCCAAACCTCATAACACCCTTCATAGGCGAAACCTTCAACAACACCTTCTCACCTACCGAATAAGACACATCTCGGACCTTCCGGTCCGCATAAATCTTCTGACGCGACTGAGCTGTGCGAAGTCTCTTCTGAATTACCTTTACCTTATCTACGGCATCCTGGACTAACTCTGTCCCCAATAATCTAGCCTCGCCGGGCTCAAACCAACCTACACCGCCTCCCATATAAAGCTTCATACGGCACCATCTGAATGCTGGAATGATAGCTATTGTTATATGAAAACTCTGCAAGAGGCAAGTAATCAGCCCATGAACCACCGAAATCAATGACACAAGCACGGAACATGTCCTCCAGTATCTGAATTGTACGCTCGGACTGCCCATCCGTCTGTGGGTGAAATGATGTGCTCAGCTCTACATGTGAACCCAACTCTCGTTGAAGTGTCCTCCAGAACTGAGAGGTGAACTGGGTACCTCTATCTGATATGATAGAAACTGGAACTCCATGCAATCTCACAATCTCACGGATGAATATCTCTGCTAACCGCTCCGAGGAGTATGTAGTACACACAGGAATGAAATGAGCTAACTTGGTCAGCCTATCCACAATCACCCAAATTGAGTCAAACTTCCTCACTATCCGAGGGAGTCCACTAACAAAGTCTATAGTGATCCTTTACCACTTCCACTCAGGAATATCAATACAGTGGAACACACCACCAGGCCTCTGATGCTCATACTTGACCTGCTGACAGTTTAGGCACCGTGCTACATGATTCACAATATCTTTCTTCATCTTTCTCCACCAGTAATGCTGCCTCAAATCCTGATACATCTTTGCGGCACCTGGATGGATAGAATACCGCGAGCTACGGGCCTCCTCTAGAATCAACTCACGAAGGCCATCAACATTAGGCACACATATCCGTCCCTGCATTCTCAATACGCCGTCACTATCAATGGTGACATCTCTAGCATTATCATGCTGAACTCTGTCCTTAAGGACAAGCAAGTGTGGATCTTCATACTGGCGCTCTCGAATACGGTCATATAAGGAAGACCGAGATACCTCACAAACCATCACCCAACTAGGCTCAGAAATATCCAGCCTCACCATCTGATTAGCTAACGCTTGAACATCAACTGCAAGGGGACTCTCCCCAACTGGAATGTACGCCAAGCTGCCCATACTAATAGCCTTCCGGCTTAAGACATCGGCCACCACATTGGCCTTCCCGGGATGATACAAGATGGTAATATCATAGTCTTTAAGCAATTCAAGCCATCTCCGCTGCCTCAAATTAAGATCTTTCTGCTTAAACAAATAGTGAAGGTTGCGGTGGTCTCTACATACATCACAAGATACACCATACAAGTAATGCCTCCAAATCTTCAAGGCATGAACAATAGAAACTAACTCTAAATCATGAACAGTGTAGTTCTTGTCATGGGGCTTTAATTGACGAGAAGCATATGTAATGACTCTACCCTCCTGCATCATTTCACAATCGATCCAAACTCTCGAAGCATCGCAATACACCGTATAAGACCCTAAAATTGATGGCAACACAAGTACCGGAGCTGTGGTCAAGGCCGACTTGAGCTTCTGAAGCTCTCCTTACATTCATCAGACTACACAAATGGAGCATTCTTCTGTGTCAACTTAGTCAAAGGTGAAGCAATAGACGAAAATCCCTGGACAAACCTACGGTAATAGCCCGCCAAACCAAGGACACTCCGGATCTCAGTAGCTGAGGACGGTCTGGGCCAATTATGCACCACCTCAACTTTCTGTGGGTCGACCCGAATACCATCACTGGACACTACATGTCCCAGAAAAGTCACAGTATCAAGCCAAAACTCACACTTAGAAAATTTTGCATAAAGCTTTTCCTCTCTCAACCTCTACAATACCACCCTCAAGCGTTGTGCGTGCTCCTCTTGGCTGCGTGAGTACATCAGGATATCATCAATAAATACGATCACAAAAAAATCCAGATACGGCTGAATACATCGTTCATCGAGTGCATGAATGCGGCTGGGGCATTAGTCAGCCCAAAAGACATTACCAGAAATTCATAGTGCCTATATCTCATTCTGAAAGCTGTTTTCACAATGTCTGAATCCCTAATCTTCAACTGGTGATAACTCGATAGAAGGTCAATCTTAGAGAATACACTTGATCCCTGAAGCTGATCAAACAAGTCCTCAATATGAAGTAATGGGTACTTATTCTTTATTGTCACCTTGTTCAACTACCTGTAATCGATGCACATCCTCATTGTGCCATTTTTCTTCTTCACGAATAATATTGGTGCACCCCAAGGTGACACACTCGGCGAATGAACCCCTTATATAAGAGTTCCTGAAGCTGTTCTTTCAACTCTTTTAACTCAGTTGGTTCCATACGGTAAGGAGCAATAGAAATGGGCTTAGTGGCCGGCACCAAGTCAATACCGAAATCGATATCCCTATCAGGTGGCATGTCCGACAAGTCTGCTGGAAATACATCCGGAAAATCCCTCACAACGGGGACCGAATCAAGACTGGGTGTCTCAGCCTCAACATCTCTAATGAAAGCCAAATAAGATAAACAACCCTTCCCAATTATTCGTTGGGCCTTTAGGAAGGAAATTACCTTGTCGGATACATAATCAGTCACGCCTCGCCACTCAATCCTCGGACTATCCGGAATAGCTAATGTGATTGCCTTGGCATGACAGTCCAGAATCGCATGGTAATGAGATAACCAATCCATGCCTAGAATCATGTCGAAATCCACCGTGCCCAATAATAATAAGTCAACTCGGGTCTCCAGACCCCAATAGTAACAAGACAAGATCGGTATACCTGATCCACAATAACTGTATCACCCACCGAGGTAGACACATGCTCGGGCAAGGATAGAATACCATAGGTCATACCCAAATGATGCGCAAAATATGAAGAAACATAAGAATAGGTGGATCTGGGATCAAATAAGACAGAAGCGTCCCCGTGACAGACTAAGATAATACCTGTGATGACTGCATCTAATGCGCTAGCGTCCCTCCTATCAGGGAGAGCATAAATCAAGCCTGACCTCCGTCAGTACAGTCCTCACCCCTGGGGCAACCTTTGGCTATGTGACCACTACTCCTAGCTGACTGAGTGGGTGCTGAAGAAACAAGAGCAGAAGATAAGGGCTGATCCCTTTGCAGAGACTATTTACTGAGTAACCGGGGACTTTGCCTCCTAATATAACCCAACTCACCACACTCAAAGCAATGGTCTGAAGCTGGAGAAAGGGAGTGATGGGAACCCCTCACTGCAGATGAACCCTAAGATGAAGGAGCATGAGCACAACTCTGAACTGGAAGGGCACTCAGTAGAGGTTGGCTCTGCTGACGACCCTGCAGACCACGATGACCATGATGACCCTGAATGGCTTGACTAAGGAGATCCGAAGGAACAACCTATGTTGTGCTGAAATTGGCCCCTAGATGGAGCACCACTATAACTACCTGCACCACAAGGCCTCTTAGCCTTCCTCTCATCGCGCTCTCGATGATGGTCTGTCTCAATCTGACGAGCCACATCAACCACCTCCTCAAAAGTAACTACTGAAGCCCTCTCTCTAGTCATCAATATACAGATAGGATAGTTGAGACCATCCATAAATCTCCTGCTTCTCTCACGATCTATCGGAATCATCCACATGGCATGCCAAGCTAGCTATGTAAACCTCAACTCGTACTAAGTCACCGACATATCTCTCTACTTCAACCACTCGAACTGACGACACAGCTCCTCCCTCTGAGACTGGGGCACATAGTTCTCCAAAAATACCATGGAGAACTGCTGCCAAGTGAGGGGGGTTTCCCCAATAGACCTACGCCTCTCAAAATCCTCCCACCAATGAAATGCTGGTCCTGTGAACTGGAAGGTAGTGAAAGCAACACTGCTAGACTCTATAATATCCCGCAGTACGAAGCATATGCTGGCACTTATCCAAAAAACCATGGGCATCCTCGCCCTTAACACCGCTGAACGCCAGAGGCTATAGCCTCCTGAACATCTCCAACCGACGCTGCTCATCATCAGAAATAGCTGGGACCACATGATCTGGGGCTGGTGCGACTGGTGCAGCCGGCTGAACTGGCTAAGCTGGAGCTGCCTCAAGTACCTATAAACCCTGAACTACCGGCTCGGGTGTGCGAGCAACGGGGGTCTGATTCCCTCCCCCTGCCTGTGAAGAAGCTGATGCAGTAGAGGCCGCAACCACCTGAGCTAAGCCAGTACACACTGATAAGATCTGTGCTAAGGTCTCCTGAAGACCCGGTATCTCAATAGACACTGCCGGTGCCTAAACGTGAGTTGATGGGATGCCTACAGCTGGGACCTGATCCTGAACCTGGTCCACTGGCGCTGGGATCTAACCTAGAGTCTGGTCAGCTCGTGGGTCAGCAAGTGCTGTCACTCCTGCCCTACCCCTGCCACGACCACGGCCTCTGGGTGCCACTGGTGGTCGTCCGCCACGTTTGCTAGCAACATGTTCTCGCCATCTGCGAGAGAATAGAATACGGAAAAATTTAGTTTCATGATAACACAAACCGCACGATATGAATCCAAGAAAGTGAAGTGTTTCCTAAAGTTCTATGGCCTCCCTAGGATAGATACAGACGTCTACGTACCGATCTACGAGAGCCTACTAAATCGGCTCATTACTCGCGAGGCCTAGTAACCTAGGCTCTAATACCAACTTGTCACGACGCAAACCCGATCGTGATGGCGCCCAACACTAAAGCTAGGCAAGCCAGACCAACAACGATTTCCAAATAGAAAACCAGTCCCAAAAGAACGAATTCAAGAAGAATAATTGTCAATAAATACTCCAATAATAACAGTATGAATAAATACTAAGAGTGCAAATATCGAAAATAATACTCCCAAAAGATCTGAGGTCACGAGTATAGAGCCTCTAAACAAAACTGAATAGTAATAGAGTACTGAATAAAATACTCAAGTCTGGAACATAAAGTAATAACTAAAATGAGAAGGGAAGCTAGGTTCTGCGAACACCGGCAGCTACCTCAGCAACTCGGATAAACTTTGATATAGGCTGGAGTGCTCGTCTAACCCTCCCGTGTACCTGAATTTGCACAAAAAGGTGTAGGGAGTAGGGTTGAGTACTAAGTACTCAGCGAGTAAAAAGTATATAATAGTAGCTGAAAGCAGGAAATCCACAGAATACCACAATTCAAAGCTAAACTACAATCTGATAACTACCACGAACTAACAACAACAACAAATCACAATTAACACACATAATTACAGATAAAAATGCAATGCAATGCACATGACCGCTACGGCGCGTAGCCCGATCCGTTTAACGTCGACGGCACTCACTAGGGGTGTGTACAGACTCCGGATGGGCTCCTTCAGCCCAAGCGCAATATTCATATCATCCGCTGCGGCGTGCAGCCCGATCCATCCTCAGTCCACAATATGCATATAAGTCAAATTATTTATTTCCAGGTTCCAGTTCATTAACAATGAAAAATACTTTAATTTTATTTAATTTTCTAAGAACAGGTGACTTAGCATTTTATAATAGTGATTTCAAGTGTCACGCCCCAAATCGAGGGACATGACCATCGCCTAACCAGGTAGGCCAGTCAAGCGGACCTGGGTGCCTTTCCTAACCCGCGCGTTACCCCTGTATTGTTCATTATTTATAAGCCAAAGATATTAACAATTATAACTAAATTCACATTTTTCAAACATAACCATACGATTAACTTACTAACAGGTTTACAAATTACAACGCCCGACATAATATGTACATAAGACTATAATCCCATAGTTTCCTGTCTACGGAGCCTCTAGGATATATAGGGTGATACAATACTTGCCGGTAACAAGGCTTCCTCTATACCTTACAAATCAATATAGAGTCTAAAACAGAAGTGGCATGAGCCACGCAGGGCTCCATAGAACGGGCAGTGGAAGATGAAGGATGCTACTACCGATGAGCTGAAGTACCTGCTACTGATCCACCTACAATCATAACACGAATGTAGCGTCCCTAGAAAAAGGGTCGTCAATACACTGGAATTGTATTGGTATGTATGGACAAGCTTTTTCCCAAGTAAACTTAAGCCATTAAACAAGTAAACCATGACGATAAGACAACCAATGATTATACCAAGAAATAATAAAGCCAACCAGTCATGTTCCCACATTTACTTCGTCTCAAGTAGTTCTCAGCCCAAAGTACAAAATAAGTTTCAACAAGGAAGGCAACAACCAAACATGCACGGAAAACACAATCAAGTCAAACAAAGGGGCAATCAGTGCCCCACAGGTTGCAAACTCTCCTGCTGTCTCCTTTCACAAATTCACATCAACGATTTTATATGAATTTCAATGGCGATTTCGATCGCTTTCCACCCTTATTACCTCGGCCACCCTTATCACCCCAACCCACACTTTATTACTTCGTGTTGCGGCGCGTAACCCGATCCCACCGTACAGTTTCAAATCACAACAAACACAAACAGCAAACAAGAGCACCATACAATGATCACAAACAAGTGCAAATAAGCAATTTTACAACTTTGTTCATATTTCCAAATTCTTTCAAGCCGGTGTCACCATAAGGTTACAATATTTCCATTTCCGAGAGTATCCATACCATTATGTTCACGGTTCATCACAGTTCAAGGGTTTCATTAGTTTCCTATAAGGATACATGTATGCCATCATTACAATTGTTCTCAATTCTTTACTAATTATAACTTCCTTTTTCAACTTTTGGTTCATAACCCGTACCACACCACACATAGTTCAATCATCAATTGAATACCCAACAACTAAATCAAAGAATCACACAACAATTCCGTAAAATTATCACAAACCAAACAAATTATACACATAAGGGCGATTTCACAAGAATCAAAGCTAGCCATACATACCTGGAGTCGAATTTACTTCCTTTAATCTATTACTTAAGCTCACTCAAGTTATCCTATGTTGCCAACTTCCGTATTTGCAAACTCTTACTCATACCTACTTATTTTTACTAAAATTCAAGTTCAAATAACATGCATGAGTGTCACATTCTATTTTCAAAAGCCATTGTATGCAAATATTTCTTTACCCATTTTAAAACTGAAAATCAAAGAAAATAGTTAGGGTTTTTACCTTTTAGAGATTGGGGAAGATGACACTTGCCCTAGGATCTTCCGGACCAAACGATTAGAAACACTCTTTGAAGATGGGTAGATTTCTATCTCTAGAATTCCTCTTTCTTCTCTCTAGTTTTGCTAAGAAAATATGAGAAAAATGAATGTTGGAGGTGTTTTATTAAAGAAGGAGTCGGGTCAAAATTTTATAAAAATCTAGGCCGAGTCAATTCTACGGTCGCATCCGCGATCGCAGAATCAACATGCGGTCCACATAATGGACCGCAGAATTGCCCCAAAAATTACTTGTTCTGTTATGATATGCGACCAGAATGTGGTCCACCTTCGTGTTCTGCGGTCGTAGAATGCACCACAGAATTGACACTAAACAATTCTCAAGAAATTATGCGATGGATATACGGTCCGCATTTTCGTTATGCAATCGCATATTGGACCGCATTTTCTACACAAATTTTGGAAAACATTCTGTTAAACTCTGCGGTAGGAATGCGGTTCGCATAGCAGATCTGCGATTGCATTCCTGACTGCAGAATCGACATTTTCTGGAAAATTTTATTCTTTCAATTTTTTTTAAAGCTTAAATCACTACCAAGGGTCCGAACCGCGGCGAGATGCATTCCTAACACATTATTCGGACCATGACACCACGACTACTATATTTTTAAGCACAAAAATTTTACGGGGCCTTACATACTCCCCCCCCCCCCTTAAAATCATTCGTCCTCAAATGAGGATTTTGAAAATCAGTTGGTTTTGAAAGACATGATATGCAAACTGTCAAAATTTTCACTAACTCCTATATTTTAGAAAAATTTCGCCAGAGTTTCCTTTGTATTTTGGACATATCCACCTGTCAGAGAGCCCCCGAAATACATTACCAAATAACAACACTTATTTGCAATAATTTCCACATCTTTCACACACTTCCTTACCTCAACGATTGCACATATTCTATCGCATTGTTACATTTTCACATAAACTAGCCACTTCGATGAGTCCTTACCTTATTTAACCATCTCAATACACCATATACACATAAACAAACAATTACCAATTTACAATTACTATTAATTGTTTATTTAACACATGAGTCTTTATAAGGCTTTCATTTAATAAGGAAGGTTCAAGTGACCCAAGGTAACAACACATATAACTCTTTGCAAAATGAAAGAAACTTTACTAACTCTAAGAAGCAAGCAATTTGGACAAGATGATAGTTGTTTCAAAAAGGTAGAAGGGTCGCCTAATTTCTTCTAAGCTTGATCAAACAAATGGGGGTACTTTTCCTTCATCTCTTTTTCTGCTTCCCATGTGGCCTCCTCAACTTGTTGACTTCGCCACAATACTTTGACAGAGCCAACTTCCTTATTTCTCAACTTACGAACTTGCCTATCAAGGATGGCAACTAGAACTTCTTCATATGACAAATCTTCATTAACCTCAATAGCCTCGACCGGCATGATGGTGGATGGATCTTCAATCACTTTCTTCAACATGGACACATGGAACACCGGGTGCACTGATGATATTTAAGGTGGCAACTCCAGCCTATAAGCAACTTGCCCAACCCTTTGAATGATCCGATATGGCCCGACATACCTAGGACTCAAGTTCCCTTTATTTCCGACTCGCATGACTCCCTTCGTAGGAGATACCCTCAAAAACACCCAATCATTGACTTGAAATTCTAAATCTCTTCGGCGAACGCCTGCATAGGATTTTTGGCGACTCTGTGCAGTTTTCATCCTCTCCTGAATAACCTTAACTTTTTCCATAGCTTGGTACACCAGATCTGGCCCTAGCAATTCAACTTCACCTAACTCAAACCATCCAATTGGCGACCTACACGTTCTCCCGTACAATGCCTCAAACGGGGCCATCTGAATACTGGCATGAAAGCTGTTATTATAAGAAAATTCTATCAGTGGTAAGTGTTCATCCCAATTACATTTGAAATCCAAAACACAAGCCCGCAACATATCTTCAAGTGTCTGAACAGTCCGCTCAGCCTGATCGTCGGTCTACGGAAGGAAGGTTGTGCTGAGATTCACCTGAGTTCCCAAACCTTACTGAAACTTCTTCCAAAAATTAGTTGTGAACTGAGCCCCGGGATCCGAGATAATAGAAAGTGGAGTGCCATGAAGCCTTACTATCTCCTTGATGTACAATTTAGCATATTGCTCTGCAGTATCAGTGGACTTGACTGGCTGATTTGGTGAGTCGATCCACTATCACCCATATTGAGTCGAACTTACGCCGAGTGCGAGGTAACCCTACCACGAAATCCATATTGATCATCTCCCATTTCCACCTTGGTATTTCCATAAGATAAGTTAATCCATCAGGCCGTTAATGCTCGGCCTTCACTTGCTGATAGTTCGGGCATTTAGATACAAAGCTCGCCATATCCCTTTTTCATACCGTTCCACCAATAAATCTCCTTGAGATCATGATACATTTTCGTAGAACCTGGGTGCACAGAATACTTGGAAATATGAGCCTCTGCCATCACCTTCTCCCGAAGCTCGTCCACGTCCGGGACACATAGCCTACCTTGACACCGCAATACACCATCCTCGCTATTGAGTACAAATGCTGAGGTCTTGTTATTCATAACTACTTCCTTCACCCGAGCCAATGCTGGATCCATAAACTGTTTTTCCTTGATTTCTGCCACCAATAATGATTCTGCTCCATTATGTACCATAACATTCCCCTCGTCTGACGCCGAGATGCGAACCCCCAAACTGGCCAATTGGTACACTTCCCGAGCTAGGGGTCTCTGATCCACCCTCAAATGAGCCAAACTACCTATGGATTTTTGGCTAAGAGCGTCGGCCACCATATTTGCCTTCCCTGGATGGTACAATATGTTCATATCATAGTCTTTAAGCAATTCTAACCACTGCCGTTGCCTCAGATTCAGCTCCTTCTGTTTGAACAAATACTGGAGGCTCTTGTGGTCTGAAAACATATCTACATGAACCCCTTAAAGATAGTGGCACCATATTTTCAAAGCAAACACAACTGTTGCAAGCTCCAAATCATGCGTTGGATAATTCTTCTCGTGATTCTTGAGTTGCCTGGAAGCATAAGCTATGACCTTTCTGCACTGCATCAATACACACCCCAAACCGACCCTGGAGTCATCACAATAAACCACAAACCCCTCTGTGCCTTATGGCAAGGTCAACACCGGTGCCGAGGTCAACCTTGACTTCAATTCCTGAAATCCTACGCAAGCTGGCCGTGAAGAATCCTACGCATTCCTAACACATTATTTGGACCATGACACCACGGCTACTAGGTTTTTAAGCACAAAACTTTTACGGGGCCTTACATCAAGCCAGGACTGAGATCAGTGATTATTCAAATCAAGTTATCACACATATATATATCTATCCCCTAGGGATACTACAGGTCAGCACATGACCCCAAACATGGCTTATAGCCCACAAATATATTTGACACAGTGTGCGTTTCAACCGCCAATATAATATTGTTCATATTCGGGATGGACCAAATCTCAATCCCCAGTCATAACCAATCCCGCACCTGCCATAGAGTGCGAGTCACGCCCTACTAGCGTCACAATGTGCTAAGCTGGGGTTTCGAACCCTCAGGCTACTATATACACTAACTACTCACCTCTAGCCGGCCGTGGACTCGTCCGCGATACCTTTTCCCTTCAAATTTGATGTCTCGTGCGTCTAATCTAGTCAAAACCATAACAGTTACATCAATATGGGTCAAAGAAACATAACCCAATCAAATTTATTTGAAAAAATGCAATAATACACGAAGTTGGTAAAACTCAAGCCCCGGGCTCACTTCTCAAAAAATTCTAAAATTCATACCAAAAGATTCCTCATCTCGCCACAAGTCTGTGCAGATAAAATTTATCGAAATCGGAGTTCGAATGGCCTTTCAAAACCCAAAAAACTCGTTTTCATAGTTTAGGCCCTAATTCTTCACAAATTCTATCCAATTTCATGAATTTTGGTGTTGATTCTATCATAAAATCGTGTTTTTGAGTCAAGAAACTTACCTCCAGCGATTACCCGTTGATTTCTCTCTTCAAAGCTCTCAAAACTCTCCCTTAACGAAGTGAAAATATGATTAGGGTCACGTCGGAAATTAACTTAAACTCTTCCGCTCAGACGCCATCTTCTATGTGATCGCATAGAGTAAATTTTCCAGGTCCAAAATTCTTTCTTTGTGATCGCAGAACTCCCCGTGCGATCGCAAACCTTTGCCCCCTTACACTACACAATCGCATCAACCCTTATCGGGATCGCACTGTACACTTTCATCAACCTATGCGATCGCACACCCCTTCACGCGATCGAATAGAGTAAATTTCCACCCCTTTTAGCTCCTTCTATGCGATCGCAGACCTATCTATGCGATCGCATTGAACAAAAACTATCTGCAATTTTCTGCTGCATTAATATGTTCAAAACTTGCCCGTTGGGCATCCAAAATCATCCCGAGGCCCCCGGGACCTTAACCAAATGAACAAATACATCATATTACTTCATTCAAACTTGCTCGCAACATAAAAACACCACCATAAACATCAAAATCACCCGTTTCTCATGGATTCAAGCCTAAATTTCATTAAAACTTTCGAAACTAACATTTGATCTAAAACCCAACCTAAACACCTTCGGATGACCTGAAATTTTGCACGCATATCCAAAATAACCTAACAGAGCTATTGTAACTCTCGAAATTTCATTCCGAGACCCGTATCAAAATCTCACCTACCATTTGGAATTCGCCAAAATTCATCCTTAGCCAATTCAAGCCTAAATCTACATCAGACCTCCGAATTCGATTCTGATTGCTCTCATAAGTCTTAAATCATCCCCCAAAACTAGTCGAATCATCAGAATTCCATTCCGAGCTTTCTAACTCATCGGTCAACATTTGGTTGACTTTTCCAAACTATTATTCTCATAAAGAGGTTTATTGCCTCATTTCTATCTAAATTCCATCCGATTTGCTTCTAACTCTCCAAACACATTTAAATTAAATATTAAAGTATAACATGAAGAAAACGGGGTGGTAACTCCTGTCACACCTCCCGATTTACTACCCCAAACACTTAAGGTGTATAAATACACTTGCAGGGTATACCCCGACGCTCAATTACCCGAAACGGATAAAATAACGTAAGGGAAGGAGTTTTTCCAATTAAAGGACAATCGGTTCGGGATTTTATTAGAGATTAATCAGAGTCGCCACTTGGGAATAATAATGGTGTCCCAAGTCACCGGTTAATCCCGAATCCGAGGAATTTTGACTCTTAAAAATGTCCGCGAAGCAGAGATCCGGATAAGGAACTCTGTTAACCCGGGAGAAGGTGTTAGGCATTCCCAGATTCCATGGTTTTAGCACGGTCGCTCCACTGTCGTTCCCGACTCTTGTTTGACTTAATTATGGGTTTTAACAACATAATGTGCTTTTTACATAGATATTATTTTAAAGAATTTGCGGTATCGCGAAAAACACGCCTCGAGTCATACCGCAACCAGTACGCCTATGACTTTTGGTGTATTTTAGCTTTGCCGAGATTTGGATTTGAGTCGCACCAAGTGCACACTCATTTAATGGAAAGTATATTAAAATCGTGCCCTAAAATAGTCTATCGGCTTTATTAACTTTGGGAAAGACCGTGAAATTCGCTAAACGGTCTTCCCGAGTCTAAATTTTTACAACTAATTTGAGGGCCCCGCAATTGTGTATTTAGTGCGGCGGGGCTCGTCTCATTATTTTAAAGGGCATACCTATGGTGTGCTACATTTTTTTATGTTGTAATTCCCTATCTATGAAAGAAAATGATAATCCGATGCTCAAAATCTGGTTAAAACCGAATAGATCAGCGGCTGAATTGGGCCCAAATAGCTAGGCCAATAATCTCAATTTTTAAAACTAATGCAAATAGCATAATTTCAAATGTTTCAACATTTACAGCAATTGTTTTTGTCCACGAAGACTGTTTTGTGTAGTGCTATATTTCCTTAGTGCTTATATAGATTTACAAACAGATTCCCTTTTTTATCTTTATCTTCAGTTAGCTATTAATTCTACTTATTCCAGATTTAATCTAAGTGATAACATCTAACTTAATACTTGTACCTATTTTTGTTACTATGAAACTAAGCCAAAATTCAATTCATAATGAGGTAAAACAAAATAGCTAAGGGTTACACAATCTAATAAATTCAAATTGTAATATTTTCTTTTAACCTAATGAATATGTAATTGATTGATGACAATAATTAAAGCTCCTAAACAGCTTATGCGTACTACACAGTTTAAGGGAATAATAATCAATCATCCAAAATCGCTATAAATCCTGACAACTAATCATTACAGAATTAATCTAATGATTAAACTATTAATTAAACAACATCACATTCTTTATTTGTCCACAAAACAAAACCCAGCTAATGTCTAATAGACAGTCTAGTTAACAAATCCAATAGCAATTTCGACTGAACATGAGATTAAATGTATCAGAAGCAACTTCTTCATTTCATTATTTAAGCTTGGAAATACAATGTGTGCCTGAAATCAAGGTAGATCCATTAGATCTATGAACAATAACAGCAAAATGATTCAGCAACAGGATTTACAGCAATAACAGTCAACAACAGCAGTTCATGTGTTTCCAACAGCAGCAATGGAGTCAACAGTTAACCCAGGAAGTAATTTTTCAGGAATTCAAAACCATTTCAAAACCCAATTTCACATTAAGACTGTTCTTCACTGATTTATGATGAATCTACCACTGTTCTTGGATTTTTGGAATGAATTTGAAGGCAAAATAGAAGAAATAATGAATCTGAAATATTAATTTCAGATCTGAAAATTAACTATTATTTTTTGGGATTTTTCTAAGATTCCTTATGGCTTAAAAATGCTAAATCAATCTCTAAAATCAGAAGGAACCCCCTTTTCTTAATGCTGAAAATGCCTATTTATAGGCCAAAATCAAGAAATCTGAATTTCATTAAAAACCCATCAATTCCTAGCTTGTTGCACAAGTTAGTGCAATTATTTCATTGAATTCTACACTAAGACCCATTCTAGAATGCTCTACCATGTTCTATTTCCCTTGTAATTCCTATTGTACCCTTATTTCCTTCTAATAATTACTAAGATACCTTTTGTTATGCCCAAATTGTCCTAAAAGCTCTATATTTATTACAATTATACCAATTTCCTTTCCAATTGCACCCTTTTCCTATTAACCTTATTACAAGTTTACCAACTCCCTTTTCCCAATTTACCCCTACTTTTCAAGACTTATTACATTCCTAATTTCTGATTTTACTCCTATTTTAACCTATTTTCAGAATTGTATTTATCAAATAGCCACAATTAAGTGACTATTGATCAACTAGCCAATTGGCCTCTCAACTACTTTAAATTCAGAATTAATTCACTAATTAAAAACACATTTCAACTATAGCCAACCTTAGGCAATTTTACAAATATGGCCACTTATGACTACTTATCAAATTAACAAGACTCGGGGGAACAATTGATAGATGATGAGTCTTATTAATCGAGACAACTAGCCGCAATTGATTCTATTTAATAAAACCACCTTAGGTTGCTACGAATCAAGTGATTTCAACTATCGACCTAACTTGAATCTCAATTAATCTAAGGGACGAACCACTAATCTAGTTAAATCACTATTCTAACAGCTATAACCAATCGACCCTAAGTGTTAATCAATTCCAACAATCACAATTAAAATTGTTATCCAATCGGTCATTAATCCTATTACTAATCGATTTCCAGAACAAAACTCCCACAATACCAAAGAAAGCATAATCGTCCGAGCTTCAAATTATTCAGGTAGAAAAATACTGAATTAACTGCTAAACAAACAATTAAATACATAAGAGAACTAATTACCAAGAAACATATTCAAAACATACTACTGTTAACAAAAGAAATATACTATTGTTAAACATACTATTTTTAAACAAAACAAAAACACACTGTTAAGCAAAAATAAAACATACTATTTGAACAAATTATGAAATCAAAAGAAAGAATGTCAAAGCAGATTCAGCAAACAAAACAAAAAAATTGCATTAAGATAAAAGAACTTAGCAAAAGCAAACTTAGCTTATTCTGCCGTCATTTTTGTCTCTTTTTTTTCGTTTTTCTTTTCCTCTTTTTTTTAGTTCTTGAAAGCTTTTCGAGCTTCGAGTTTTCTTGAATATGTCGGCAGCCTCCTTTTCTTGCAATTCTTGAATCGATTCTTTTTTTTTTTTTTTTTTTAATTTTCCATGGGCTTTTGAACAATATGAATCCTCAAGAAGCATAAGCTCTTTCTTTCGATTTCTAGGTTGGGGAATTTCATGCTCGTTGTTTACCGCCTTCTCAACGTGCACCTCTATGTTTGTCTGTAGCTCGTGGAAACGAGAGTGACTGGCTACAAACCAGAAAAGCCCTTCATTCTTTGGAAGAGGCACGGAGCGGACAATGCAACGTCCATGATAGAAGCTGTATTTCACATTATCTTCTCCCCTCAATGTGTCCTGCCTCGTTCTTGAAGTTTCAGCGGCTATTGGACTCGATCTTTCTTGTCACAATGTAGAAGAATGTTAAGAAGGATGGTGGGTGAGGATTTTGGGTGGTTTTGAGTGGCGGCGCCGCCATGGGAGGTGGTGGCGGCGCGATCTAGGGTTTAAGATTTGAGGTGTTTCGTTGGTGTTTGAAGGAAACTAACGGTGGGAATGAGATGAGGGGAGTGAGGGGAGTGGTTTGGTGTTATTTTTACCGGAAATGAACGCTGGCCGCCGCCGTGGGAGGCGGAACCCTAGCGGCGGCTGGGTGATGGAGAAGAGAGGTGAAGCACACGGTTGTTTGGACAAAGAAATGAAGGAATTAAGGTTGTTTAAGGATTTGTTATGTTTGGTTTTTTGATATACCTAGGTTGTAATGATGAATTATGGCCGTTAGATCACCGTTCATGGATGGCTGGGATTTAATGATACTACTGGACCGGGCAGGGGTGGCTGGGCGCTGGGCTGGGGGACTGGGCTGGTGTGTTGGCCGATTTGGGCCTGGTACTGCCGCTGGCCCACTCACTTTTGCCTTTGTTATTCCCTTATTGTTATTCTAACTTGTATATTTTATGTATTTTGTTGTATTTTTAATTTGTTTTGTATTTTTGTAATTATTTAGAATTAATTAAAACTAGCTAATTACCTTCTTTTTTGTCAATTTTCAATTTAAAAAGCTAACTAATTTTTTTTTTTGATTTTTCTTTAATTAATAAAAAATGAATTAATTTCTTAAAGATGCAAATTTTTGTATTTTCATTTATCACACGCAAATAACATGCAGAACAACTAACACAAAATTCACACAAAATTATAAAAATAAGGAGAAATTATTTATTTTGAATTTTATAGGAATAACTCACGTGTAGGGTAAAAATCACGTGCTCACAGCTGCCCCTCTTTGCTCGGGGACACGAAGAGTTTTCGTGCAAAGATAAGTGAGCAACTATGAACGATTTTTACCCGTTCGAGTATTCCATTGTGAAGCATTTTGAAAAGTTTTGACCGCGCCCTGCTTCAGAGGTTGCCTACATATCCTGGGCTAAACAGGAATCAGGTCAGTGTAGTTCGGGAAGGTCTGGTAGATGGAACTACCAAGGACTGTGATCTCACTGCTGTTGCTGTGGTTACTGCTGTCATTGCTGACTGACTCCTTATTACACCAGGGTAAAGATAAAAGGAGCTAGCCTAAGCTACAGCCTATGAATTACAAAAATCCTATCTATGTCTTCCAACTTGTCTTTTTGCATTTTCTTGATCTTGTGTCTTGTATTCCTTGCAACGGCATTCTTGTTATTGCCTTCAACTTGTATCTTTGCTCCAATGGCATTCTTGTTATTGCCCTGGACTTGTTCAATTTTTCACCGGCATTCTTGTTATTGCCTTGACTTGTATCTTCGCTTAATATTTCGTCCATTCTCCAGGTGGACCTCTGCTTGTGACAAAATAAACAACCAAAGAAAGATTTTTCTGCCCCAGTATGGTGACTGGGCACATCATGTTATCGAATGTCCGAATTTTTCATTCATTTTTTTTTTCATTTTTCTTTTTTCTTCTTTTCATATTTTTTTCTTTTTCTTTTTTTTTTCTTTTTCTTTTTCCTCTTTTTTTTCTTTTTAAATGCAGATATGTATGAAATGCGATGCAGAAAAATATTCCCGTATTTGAAGGTGGGCGCCTAACAGAAATTAAACGTGCAATGCGATGCAGAAAAGTATTCCCGTATTTGAAGGTGGGCACCTAACAGAAATTAAACGTGCAATGCAAATGCAGAAAAGTATTCCCGTATTAGAAGGTGGGCACCTAACAGAAATTAAACGTGCAATGCGAATGCAGAAAAGTATTCCCGTATTTGAAGGTGGGCACCTAACGTAAATTAAACGTGCAATGCAAAATGCAGAAAAGTATTCCCGTATTAGATGGTGGGCACCTAACAGAAATTAAATTGCCATTCCAGAAATGTATTCCCGTATTAGAAGGTGGGCGCCTAACAGAAATTAAATTGCCATTCCATTCTTCAGGCGGGCACCCCGACCTCAACAACAATTTAAAACTTCAACATCAATTAAAACTTAAAGTAAAATGCCATTCCATTCTCCAGGCGGGCACCCTGACTTCAACAAAACTTCGAAAAATAAATCGCCATACCATTCTTCGGGCGGGCACCCCGATTTCAACAATGATTTAAAACTTCAACTAAAACTTAAAGTAATATGCCATTCCATTCTCCAGGCGGGCACCCTGACTTCAACAAAACTTAAAATAAATCGCCATACCATTCTTCGGGCGGGCACCCCGATTTCAACAACAAACTTTTAAAAATAAATTGCCATACCATTCTTCGGGCGGGCACCCCGACTTCAACAACAAACTTTAAAATACATCGCCATACCATTCTTCGGGCGGGCACCCCGACTTCAACAACAAACTTTAAAAATAAATTGCCATACCATTCTTCGGGCGGGCACCCCGATTTCAACAATGATTTAAAACTTCAACTAAAACTTAAAGTAAAATGCCATTCCATTCTCCAGGCGGGCACCCTGATTTCAACAACAAACTTTAAAAATAAATCGCCATACCATTCTTCGGGCGGGCACCCCGACTTCAACAACAAACTTTAAAAATAAATTGCCATACCATTCTTCGGGCGGGCACCCCGACTTCAACAACAAACTTTAAAAATAAATTGCCATACCATTCTTCGGGCGGGCACCCCGACTTCAACAACAAACTTTAAAATAAATCGCCATACCATTCTTCGGGCGGGCACCCCGATTTCAACAACAATTTAAAACTTCCTCTTTTTGGTATTTTCTTTTACCAATTGTCTCTCATCTGTGAATTTCTCCACTTATTGTCAAACTTTCCTCTTTTTTGGGTGTTTTCTATTTTTCCACATTGGTCACATTCGCTTTAAAGTGAATAATGACACTTTGTTCCTGCATGCATCATGAAACAAAATTTATTAGATATAAACTGCTGGCAACTGGCATCTGCCGTCCCTGCCTCTTATTGCTTTCCTCTTTTTTGCTTTTTCTCCTGCTGTGTGGATTTTCAGTCGCCTATCTCTTGCGAACTCTTTTTTTGTATTTTCTCACTTTTTCTATTTTGTTTTGTTTTCTTTTCCTTTGGCCATGCTTGCCAGGCTTCCTTATTTCCTTCCCAACTCTTCCTTTCTGATCCAGTGTTGTTTCAACTTTCATTATCGGGAGCTGGTAGTTAGAACTTATCGGGGTATTTGCTGGCTGATTCCGCTGACCATGCCATGTATTTAAACTCTGACCCAGTTCGTTCCAATCATTATTCCGTCTCCAAATTGTTTTCAACCCAAACCGATACTATTTTTTGTTGCTTTTCTCTTTTCTGGTAGTCCTCACGATCGCCCTACGGTGCCTCGAAAGGTTTTCGCCAATAAGACTCTCTCATTTATTCTCTCAACCTCACAATCGTCTCACAGTGCCGATTAAGGTTTTCACCGATGAGACTCTCTCATTTTTTTCATTGTTTCTCATTTTTCCCTTTTGTATTTTGTTTTCTTACCACAGGTGTTGTCCGATGTTTCGCTCCTCCTTCATTGCATTCGTTATCATTTCGGAATTGATCAGAAGGTCTTTCTTTGGACTGTAATGTGGCTTTTGGGTGGGTTAAGAAAGAAAGATATAAAGGCTCAAAATTTCACGAGGGTTAAAAATATTTACAACTCTCGGAATTATTAAACATAACTTCTGCCCCAGTTTCAATATGTGGGGAATTTTTGGATTTTTCCTTTATTGTGACTGAACCTCAGAGAGGCTGCCTACGTACCCTTTCGGGATCAAGTCAGACGTAGTTCATCCAACTTCATAAGTTAGATGGATTTCTTTTTGACTTTTCCCGATTTTTGTCTTTTTTTTTTTTTTTTTTTTTCACCATTTTTCATTTTTTTTTTCATTTCATTTTTTTCATTTTTTTTTCATTTTTTCATCATTTCATTTTTCATTCTGGCAATTTCGATTTTATTGCACTAGAGCGATTCCGAGAGAGGGATATGAAAGAATTCATTCATTAAGGCTCAAAGGGGTTAACAATGGATAAAGTGTTTGGATAGAGAATAAAATGCCTTCGTCATTTCAATTCCAAAATCACAACAAAATACAAAACACATAATTGAAAAGGAATCATACATAGTATCTTTTGACCGCATCTGAATTGATAGCAGTCTCGACGCACTTTCCTTCAACATCTGTTAAATATAATGCTCCATTGGTCAACACCCGTGATACCACAAATGGTCCCTGCCAATTCGGCGCAAACTTGCCTTTTGCCTCTGCCCAATGTGGTAAGATAACCAATCGCAACCAAAATGAGCTTATGCCCATTGAAAGTTGTTGGCTCCATCGGTCCAATAACATTTATGCCCCCGTTTCAAAGCAAAGAAAAATATGTTAGTTTAAATGTGGTGGTTGGTTGTGGCCTTGAACTTTGATGGCGACCGCTTTCCACCCGAGCGCCTTGCCTGTTCACCGACTATCCATTTTCACTTCTTTTTGTTCAAAATCCAACTCTCTTTAGGTATGTATATTGTCCCTTTCTTGACGGGTACCACAAACTTCGATCTCGATTCCTTTGATGACTCCACTTGACAGCCTTTGGTCTTTCTCTTGTCAGAAGATATACCCCCTCTCTGTTCGAACCCCGTACTTCCATTTGCTATATTTTCCCTGAGTTGGCACCTTGCCGACCCTTGTGTCTTGCATGATCCTCATTGCACATGTTGCTCTTGTGGGCTTAAATCACTGGCCTTGTCATTCCCCGACCTACGACAATTGTCGTGTTGGCTAAATCCCATCTTGTGCAATTGGAAAGCTTGGTGGCAAATTTTGAAATCATTTCTATACTTGTTATGACCCGACAGACTCAATAAGAGGGAGGGTAAAACAAGGTATGAAGAATAGAAAGAAAGGAAAACATAATTCCTAACAAGAAACCTACATAAGAATGACCTATCGGATTTTGAATACCGACTCTAGCGACCTTGACATGCACTTTTGGCCTTCTTTGTGTAGCAAATCTGATGTTCAACTCTTGTTGCAAGTTCTGCCGTGAAACCGGTCTTCAACACTTCATTTCTTGATCTGATCCTTAGTCGACTTGTAGTGCCCATCGGGTTTTCACCATCAAGCCTCTCTCATTTGCTCTTTCTTTCTCTCGACTCACCGTCGCCTTACGGTGCCCGTGAGGGTTTTCACCGATAAGACTCTCTCATTTTGATTTCTCTCATCGTGGAGTCTCGTGGTGGTTCTCATCATCTTGAATTCTTCATTCTCCTTTGTTCGGACTGGAGTGTTGCCCTTGATGTGATTCACCTTTGCTCGTTTGACTCGGAATTTCTCGAAGATTGATCGGAAGGTCTTCCTTTGGACCGTAATTCAGGCTTTTGGATGGGGTTTAGAAAGAAAGGATATAAAGGCTCAAATTATTTCAACGTGGGTTAAAGGATTACAACTTCCGGAATCTTATTTATTCAACAACCATAACTTCTGCCCCAGTTTCCTTCTTGGGGGATTTTTTTGGATTTTTCCTTTATTGTGACTGAACCTCAGTGAGGCTGCCTACGTACCCTTTCGGGATCAAGTCAGACGTAGTTCAGAATACGTTCGTATTCATTGTTGCATCTTGACTTCTCCCGATTTTTTCTTTTCTTTTTCTTTTTCTTTTCCTCTTTTTTTTCTCTTTTTTTTTCTTTTTTTTTTCTCTTTTTTTTTTTTACCTTTTCTTCTTTCTTTTTGTTTCTCCATTTGGATTTCTCCGCTCAATCCTCAATTTTTGTTGTTGATTCCGAAAGAGGGGTATGAAAGAAAATATAATATGGCTCAAAGGGGATAACAATGGACGAAGTGTTTGGGTAGCCGAATAAAATGCCTTCGTCATTCCAATCTTCAAAGCCTACCAAGTACAAACTATCTTTCGACCAAATCACATATTTGCCTTCTGTTTTTGACGATTCTCAATGCCATTGGGCAACAATCTCGATATCACGAATGGTTCCTTTAGCCTTGGGGTAATTTTGCCTTTGGCTTTAAACCGACGAAGCATGATGCATTTCCAAGGCATTTCTTTATGTTCTATTTTCCAGTTTCACTTGGTTCAGGCTTCACAGTATTCCGATAAGTTTTTTATTTCTTCCGAGCATCATTACATCTTCAACATTGTTTCATTGACTTTTAAAATCAGGCTTAGAATTATGTGCATGTCATGTTGCTAAAATCACTAACTAGAAATGACGGGAGACAAAGAGTTGTATTAAACTGATGGATTGAAACAACAAGACAAACAACAAAACGAACAGACTAGACTAAAATTACAAACCTAGACAGCACTAAACAAAGCAAAGTAGTAAGATAGAAGGGTTTTGACTTTCAAGACAACGTCCGGATTACAACCCTGAAATAACCCGGGTAACAAAAATGACAACAAAATAAGCCACCAAAAATTCTACTTTGGATAAACCCCAAATGAAGCATATTTCCAATTACCAAGCACAATATCTTTAGCCACTGCCTTCTGCATCAACCATACAGGTGTCGACTATATCCGGATTTTGTACGGCAATGTAGCCTGCATTGATAAGCTCCCGAATTGCCTTTTTTAGCTTCCAACATTTTTCTGTGTCATGCCCCGGGGCGCCCGAGCAATATGCGCACATTTGAGAAAAATCACACCTCTTTGACCGATGATTTGGCATTTTTATCTGAATTGGTTTCAACATGCCCAGTTGCTTCAACTTGTGGAACAAACTGGCATACGATTCTCCCAAAGGGGTAAGAGACTTTTCTCGTTTTAGTAGCCTCTCATTTCTAAAGGCCTGATTTGGCCTAAAACCTGACCCGTGGGGTTTCTGGTATGCTCGTGGGGAGAAGTAAGGGCCAGGAGAATTACAAGGATATCCATGGGTTCGATATAGAGGGCCTTTAGCAAAGACGACCACTGGACCTTGTCGTCGGGGAGGTTCAACCTGCGGGCTCTGTTTGGGGTCCTGATGAGCAACCTCGGAGGGGTAATGTTGGGCAACATGAGCTTCAGGTGGGTGTTTACTGTCGGGAACAGTGGATGTGATTGGAGCGCATTCCCGGGAAAAAATAGGTGGACACCGAGTGATGGAGCTATTGGGGTGGCTGGAAAGGCTGTGATAGGCAGGTGTATTTGGCATCGGGTTCGGTGTAAGGACAGAGTCCATGAAACTAGGTGGTGGCGGAGGTAGTGATTTTCCATCCATCCACGCCCGATACATTTCATCCACGTGTTGTCTCAACATTTTGACTTCTTCAACTAACACGTGGTTCCGTTCAACCAGCTGTTGTCGGGTGCCGCTACCAACCCACTCAGCCTTGAGATTCTCTGTCATTGTCCTCTGACGTTGTATTATAAGGAAGAGTTATTTTGGAACCACAACCAACCACCTTTCTGGAAACGGACACAACAAAGCCACCATGTCAGCATTAAGGTATCCCGCTTATTGATCACCTTCTTTTTTTTCTACTATTTTCTTTTCTTTTTTCCCCTTTTTTGTGTTTTTTCCCTTTTTTTTTCTTTTGTAATTTTCCTTTTTTTTCTTTTTGTTTATGGATATGGTCGAATCCTATGCGGATTGCCTACGTATCATGACCCCGCATGAATCAGACCGAGCGTAGTTCTTGCAAATTAATACAAGAAATAAAGAGATGTTTATTTGATTTTTTTTGTTTTGATTTTTTTTTCAAGGAAAATTATAGAAGCCGACTCCAACTAGAAACCGATTCCAACTACAAACTACAAGAATAAGAATATTTTTGGTGTCAATTATGACTATTTCTACAAAATTGGCCACATAATGGCTTATTTGACAAAATGACTATTTTTGCAAAAAATTTATTTAAGAAAGATAAACTTGAATTTTTTATCCTGTGGCTCATGGGGCATCGTTCGGCATCACCATAAACCAACACAAGACTATTTTTCATAAATTGGCCATGTAATGGCTTATTTAAACAAAGTGGCTCTTTTTGCAAAATTCCAGCCATGTAATGACTTATTTGATAAAGTGGATATTTTTGAAGAGTTGAGTGATGACTCAAGACTTGATTTTGCGGATATGGCCTTTCGACATTTCCGCGAGGGAACATTTCAAGGCTATGCCCGCAAATTATTTAAAATGACTCAAAGTAGCTATTCTTGCAAAAACGGCCTTCCGGTGTCTTTTTGAGGGACATTCGGCATATTTTGAGCAAGAATAGCATCACCCGACTTATTTATAACAAAATAAAAAAAAATTGACATTTTTTGGTTATTTTTGCAAAAAGGGTGTGAACCCGGACTTGATTTTGCGGCTATGGCCTTGCAACATTTCCACAAGGAATATTTCAAGGTCGTGCCCGCAAATTATTAAAAATGATTCAAAGTGGCTATTTTTGCAAAAACAGCCTTCCGGCGTCCTTTCGGAACATTCGGCTATTTTCAAAAACAGCATCACTTTGATTTTATTGAAAACTAAAATTTCGACATTTTTTTTGATTTTTTAAAAGGGGTGGTTGGACCCGATGAGGGTTGCCTACGTATCCCACCTAACGGCGAGAATCAAACCTGCGTAGTTCGGTCAGATTAATTGACCACTTATTTCAAAAAATGTTCCACCTATTTTTTTCAAATTTTCAAATTTTCCGGATACCTATTTTCTACAAATCATTATTTTCCTCTCTTTCCTTTTTCAACAATTTTTCTATCCTCGGGATTTCCGCCGGTCCGCATAACGATCAAGGACAACAAAATGCAACACATAGCATGCTCGGTCTTTTCAATACCGGGTCACCTGTCCTAGACGGACCCAACCCCTGTGTTGAGTCCCCTAAGTCAAATATGATGCAAATAATCGTCTTAGACCTATGTTCAAAATCTTACGATTTCATAGAGTGCTAGACCGTGTACCCGAGCGGACAACTCGAATCGAGGAGGGGGCTACGTACCGTGACCCGCGGAGTCAATCGGCTTTGTAACTTATCTGGCCTCTATTTTTCTTAAATTAAGGTGACTTTAACAGAAAGGATAGTCTCAACCAGTAAGCACATCCCCGGGGGTGAAGAGAAAAAAGGTTTTCGGCACAATTTTATATACAATCCACATAATATCAAAGCGATAAAGCATATAGCATGTTGTTCAGATCATATAATGAAGTCAAACAAAAAACGCGAACGGCAGTTCTAAGGAGCTCGAGTTCTTAAACCCTGAAATCGAAATTCAGGGTTGGATCCCCAGCAGAGTCGCCAGAGCTGTCACACCTCCCGATTTACTACCCCAAACACTTAAGGTGTATAAATACACTTGCAGGGTATACCCCGACGCTCAATTACCCGAAACGGATAAAATAACGTAAAGGAAGGAGTTTTTCCAATTAAAGGACAATCGGTTCGGGATTTTATTAGAGATTAATCAGAGTCGCCACTTGGGAATGATAATGGTGTCCCAAGTCACCGGTTAATCCCGAATCCGAGGAATTTTGACTCTTAAAAATGTCTGCGAAGCAGAGATCCGGATAAGGAACTCTGTTAACCCGGGAGAAGGTGTTAGGCATTCCCGGATTCCGTGGTTTTAGCACGGTCGCTCCACTGTCGTTCCCGACTCTTGTTTGACTTAATTATGGGTTTTAACAACATAATGTGCTTTTTACATAGATATTATTTTAAAGAATTTGCGGTATCGCGAAAAACACGCCTCGAGTCATACCGCAACCAGAGTACGCCTATGACTTTTGGTGTATTTTAGCTTTGCCGAGATTTGGATTTGAGTCGCACCATGTGCACACTCATTTAATGGAAAGTATATTAAAATCGTGCCCTAAAATAGTCTATCGGCTTTATTAACTTTGGGAAAGACCGTGAAATTCGCTAAACGGTCTTCCCGAGTCTAAATTTTTACAACTAATTTGAGGGCCCCGCAATTGTGTATTTAGTGCGGCGGGGCTCGTCTCATTATTTTAAAGGGCATACCTATGGTGTGCTACATTTTTTTATGTTGTTATTCCCTATCTATGAAAGAAAATGATAATCCGATGCTCAAAATCTGGTTAAAACCGAATATATCAGCGGCTGAATTGGGCCCAAATAGCTAGGCCAATAATCTCAATTTTTAAAACTAATGCAAATAGCATAATTTCAAATGTTTCAACATTTACAGCAATTGTTTTTGTCCACGAAGACTGTTTTGTGTAGTGCTATATTTCCTTAGTGCCTATATAGATTTACAAACAGATTCCCTTTTTTATCTTTATCTTCAGTTAGCTATTAATTCTACTTATTCCAGATTTAATCTAAGTGATAACATCTAACTTAATACTTGTACCTGTTTTTGTTACTATGAAACTAAGCCAAAATTCAATTCATAATGAGGTAAAACAAAATAGCTAAGGGTTACACAATCTAATAAATTCAAATTGTAATATTTTCTTTTAACCTAATGAATATGTAATTGATTGATGACAATAATTAAAGCTCCTAAACAGCTTATGCGTACTACACAGTTTAAGGGAATAATAATCAATCATCCAAAATCGCTATAAATCCTGACAACTAATCATTACAGAATTAATCTAATGATTAAACTATTAATTAAACAACATCACATTCTTTATTTGTCCACAAAACAAAACCCAGCTAATGTCTAATAGACAGTCCAGTTAACAAATCCAATAGCAATTTCGACTGAACATGAGATTAAATGTATCAGAAGCAACTTCTTCATTTCATTATTTAAGCTTGGAAATACAATGTGTACCTGAAATCAAGGTAGATCCATTAGATCTATGAACAATAACAGCAAAATGATTCAGCAACAGGATTTACAGCAATAACAGTCAACAACAGCAGTTCATGTGTTTCCAACAGCAGCAATGGAGTCAACAGTTAACCCAGGAAGTAATTTTTCAGGAATTCAAAACCATTTCAAAACCCAATTTCACATTAAGACTGTTCTTCACTGATTTATGATGAATCTACCACTGTTCTTGGATTTTTGGAATGAATTTGAAGGCAAAATAGAAGAAATAATGAATCTGAAATATTAATTTCAGATCTGAAAATTAACTATTATTTTTTGGGATTTTTCTAAGATTCCTTATGGCTTAAAAATGCTAAATCAATCTCTAAAATCAGAAGGAACCCCCTTTTCTTAATGCTGAAAATGCCTATTTATAGGCCAAAATCAAGAAATCTGAATTTCATTAAAAACCCATCAATTCCTAGCTTGTTGCACAAGTTAGTGCAATTATTTCATTGAATTCTACACTAAGACCCATTCTAGAATGCTCTACCATGTTCTATTTCCCTTGTAATTCCTATTGTACCCTTATTTCCTTCTAATAATTACTAAGATACCTTTTGTTATGCCCAAATTGTCCTAAAAGCTCTATATTTATTACAATTATACCAATTTCCTTTCCAATTGCACCCTTTTCCTATTAACCTTATTACAAGTTTACCAACTCCCTTTTCCCAATTTACCCATACTTTTCAAGACTTATTACATTCCTAATTTCTGATTTTACTCCTATTTTAACCTATTTTCAGAATTGTATTTATCAAATAGCCACAATTAAGTGACTATTGATCAACTAGCCAATTGGCCTCTCAACTACTTTAAATTCAGAATTAATTCACTAATTAAAAACACATTTCAACTATAGCCAACCTTAGGCAATTTTACAAATATGGCCACTTATGACTAATTATCCAATTAACAAGACTCGGGGGAACAATTGATAGATGATGAGTCTTATTAATCGAGACAACTAGCCGCAATTGATTCTATTTAATAAAACCACCTTAGGTTGCTACGAATCAAATGATTTCAACTATCGACCTAACTTGAATCTCAATTAATCTAAGGGACGAACCACTAATCTAGTTAAATCACTATTCTAACAGCTATAACCAATCGACCCTAAGTGTTAATCAATTCCAACAATCACAATTAAAATTGTTATCCAATCGGTCATTAATCCTATTACTAATCGATTTCCAGAACAAAACTCCCACAATACCAAAGAAAGCATAATCGTCCGAGCTTCAAATTATTCAGGTAGAAAAATACTGAATTAACTGCTAAACAAACAATTAAATACATAAGAGAACTAATTACCAAGAAACATATTCAAAACATACTACTGTTAACAAAAGAAATATACTATTGTTAAACATACTATTTTTAAACAAAACAAAAACACACTGTTAAGCAAAAATAAAACATACTATTTGAACAAATTATGAAATCAAAAGAAAGAATGTCAAAGCAGATTCAGCAAACAAAACAAAAAAATTGCATTAAGATAAAAGAACTTAGCAAAAGCAAACTTAGCTTATTCTGCCGTCATTTTTGTCTCTTTTTTTTCGTTTTTCTTTTCCTCTTTTTTTTAGTTCTTGAAAGCTTTTCGAGCTTTGAGTTTTCTTGAATATGTCGGCAGCCTCCTTTTCTTGCAATTCTTGAATCGATTCTGTTTTTTTTTTATTTATTTTCCATGGGCTTTTGAACAATATGAATCCTCAAGAAGCATAAGCTCTTTCTTTCGATTTCTAGGTTGGGGAATTTCATGCTCGTTGTTTACCGCCTTCTCAACGTGCACCTCTATGTTTGTCTGTAGCTCGTGGAAACGAGAGTGACTGGCTACAAACCAGAAAAGCCCTTCATTCTTTGGAAGAGGCACGGAGCGGACAATGCAACGTCCATGATAGAAGCTGTATTTCACATTATCTTCTCCCCTCAATGTGTCCTGCCTCGTTCTTGAAGTTTCAGCGGCTATTGGACTCGATCTTTCTTGTCACAATGTAGAAGAATGTTAAGAAGGATGGTGGGTGAGGATTTTGGGTGGTTTTGAGTGGCGGCGCCGCCATGGGAGGTGGTGGCGGCGCGATCTAGGGTTTAAGATTTGAGGTGTTTCGTTGGTGTTTGAAGGAAACTAACGGTGGGAATGAGATGAGGGGAGTGAGGGGAGTGGTTTGGTGTTATTTTTACCGGGAATGAACGCTGGCCGCCGCCGTGGGAGGCGGAACCCTAGCGGCGGCTGGGTGATGGAGAAGAGAGGTGAAGCACACGGTTGTTTGGACAAAGAAATGAAGGAATTAAGGTTGTTTAAGGATTTGTTATGTTTGGGTTTTTGATATACCTAGGTTGTAATGATGAATTATGGCCGTTAGATCACCGTTCATGGATGGCTGGGATTTAATGATACTACTGGACCGGGCAGGGGTGGCTGGGCGCTGGGCTGGGGGACTGGGCTGGTGTGTTGGCCGATTTGGGCCTGGTACTGCCGCTGGCCCACTCACTTTTGCCTTTGTTATTCCCTTATTGTTATTCTAACTTGTATATTTTATGTATTTTGTTGTATTTTTAATTTGTTTTGTATTTTTGTAATTATTTAGAATTAATTAAAACTAGCTAATTACCTTCTTTTTTGTCAATTTTCAATTTAAAAAGCTAACTAATTTTTTTTTTTGATTTTTCTTTAATTAATAAAAAATGAATTAATTTCTTAAAGATGCAAATTTTTGTATTTTCATTTATCACACGCAAATAACATGCAGAACAACTAACACAAAATTCACACAAAATTATAAAAATAAGGAGAAATTATTTATTTTGAATTTTATAGGAATAACTCACGTGTAGGGTAAAAATCACGTGCTCACAGCTCCCGTAATAACGGGTCGGGTCGTTACAGATGTGCATCTCCTTTTAAGAGATATATGTGTGGATCTGGTGGCACGCCGCCATGGGTATGGTATATGGATCGGGTGGCACGCTGCCACGGGTATGTTATCTGGATCGGGTTGCACGCCGCAGCAGTGTGATGTTGGGAATAGTTTTCTATATGTTACTTTGTATGCATTACTTACTGGTTTATAAGGAAAGTTCGTATTGGGTGTTGCTCGACGAATAGCCCATCAGTTGTGTCCTTTCAGGATTGAATAGTATATATTGCTTGCTTCACCATGGGTGTGATAGATTTCTTGGTTTCAGACATCAATCGGTGCGTGGCTGTCTATTTTAAGCATAGTGACTTGAAGTGCTTCCTATGTAACAGTGTTTGGATAGGATCGCGCGTTGTGGCAGGGCCACGTGAAGTTATGACCTTTCGAGAAGGATTTAGGTACTCTATTTCTAATGAGGTGAGATGGGATCTCATTTTTGTGTTGTAATGGTACTGTTGAGCTTGAGGTACAGCTATTTCATTTGAGTCATTGTCATGATTTGAGTATGTTCAGATTGCTTCCTATTGGTGCGTGTATTACACAAGTTGTGACTTAGGCATGTATCGAGGTGT
This sequence comes from Nicotiana noctiflora, assembly GCA_032618575.1. Classification (NCBI taxonomy): domain Eukaryota; kingdom Viridiplantae; phylum Streptophyta; class Magnoliopsida; order Solanales; family Solanaceae; genus Nicotiana; species Nicotiana noctiflora. Next base: position 188,817 of record JASVEL010012346.1, read on the forward strand.
CATATCACCAAAGGGGTGGTTGGAGTTGAAGTGATCATTGGAGCCATTAATGAGTACGAATAGATTTGATTTCAGCTTGTTAGAAAGATAATATCGAGGTTTGGCTCAAAATTTTGTTGTAGTATCAGTCAAGAGGGAAATGGATTCATGAATGGTTGATCTGAGAGACGGGTTTGGTATATCGCATGTTTCAGTTGCCGTTGGCAATATATGAAAGTGTTGGAACAAGAATTTAGCTAATAAAAAGGTTTTTCTATCAGTATTTGGTTATTGTGGGCAATTGCTGTGAATAGAGGCCATCGTCTCAAGTGCTTGGGTTGTGTAGTATATCATATGGTATCACCTGTAGTGGAAAGTATGGGATTATTACAGTTGGTTCGGGTTTATTCTGAATACAGACATGAGGTTCTGATCTGGTGAATGATTTCGGGAAGTGCAATGTGGTTTATGGTTTATATGGACTGTGAAATTCTAGCTATATTGTATAATCGGACCTATGTGAGATAGGATGACATGGGATCACCCTGAGTATATGCTTGGTAAGGTCATTCAGCTATTAGGTTGCTTCTAGTATAACTCTAGGTACGCTCGAGTACGAGCGTTTGTTTAAGTTGGGGAGGATGTGACAACCCGGCCCGTTGTCACGTGATTTACTACCCCATTTCCCCTTATTGTGTTTCTTCAAGTGTCAATATAAGTATTAAAGTCGATCGGGTGTAATTGAATTGGTTTTGATTGAAAATAAGGCACATAGCCTCTTAGAAGGAAGCTTGTTATAAAAAAGTCAATTGGAAGTTGACTATGTGATTAGAGGGCTCGGATGTGAATTCTGGTAGTTCGGTTAGCATCGGGGGATGATTTTAGACTTAGGAGTGCGATCGGAATCGAATTTGGAAGTCCGGTGTAGAACTAGGCTTGAATTGGCAAAGTTTGAATTTTGGCGGATCCTGGTTGATAGGTGAGATTTTGATCTGTGGGTCGAATGGAATTTCGAGAGTTTCAGTAGCTTCGGTAGGTGGTTTTTTATATATCTGCAAATTTTCAGGTTATTCGGACGTCGTTTGGTCGGGTTTTTTATCGAATGAGAGTTTCAGAAGTTTAAAGAAAACTTAGGCTTGAATCTGTGGTGAATTGATGATTTTTGTGTCGTTGGACATGTTTTGATGATTGGAACAAGTTTGTATGGTGTTTTAGAGTAGGTTGGTGTTTTTGGTTGAGGTCCCGGGGGCCTCGGGATGAATTCGGGTGGTCAAACGGTCTAATTTCGAAATTTGAGGATAGCAGATTTTCAGTTAAAGTTGCAAAAGAATTTCCTTCTACGCGTTCACGTGAGGAAGGATGCAAACGCGTAGAGTAATCTGGAGAGGACCTGAAATTGGCCATCGCATTCGCAAAGGTCAGGATCGTGCGTTAAAGGGATAAGTTGTTTATCGGGAATGCGTAGGGTCTAACACGTTCACATAGCGGGAGCTCCTGGTGCATCGCGGTCGCGGGCAAGGTGACACGTTCACATAGGGCAAAATTTTAGTCAGAAAAATTTATTCATTGCGAACGTGGTGGGTCGACCACGTTCGCATAGAAGGAAGTCCTGGGCGGACAGAAGGGTTTAATAACATTTTCTCCGCGAGTTGAAGTCATTTTTTACCATTGTTGAGCATATTTAAAAGCTTTTGATGAGGGATTAAGATGGTTTCGACTAGGTTTCGATTGGAGATAAGTTTTATGAGTTAAATACATGATTTTATTGAAGAAGCATCATTGAAATCTCTAAAAATTGGGTGAAAATTTGAGAAGTTAGGGCTTGGTTTTTGGTAATGATAAATTGGAATTTGAAGGAGCATTGAACTCCGATTTTGATAAAATTTATATGTACGGATTCATGGCGAGACGGGGATTCCGAAAATGTAAATTTCATAATATTTTGATAAGTGGGCCCGGGGCTCAGGTTTTACCAACTTCGTGTTTTGGGTATTTATCGAGTTCTTTCGATTGGGGTATGTTCCATTAGCATATTTTTATATATCCCTTATGGTTTTGATCAGAATCTACACGCGATAAGGTAGATACAAGAGGGAAAGGCTTGGCAGGCTAGATTATCGGTCGGCTAGAGGTGAGTAATACTTGTGAATGATATTCTCAGAGTTTAAAACCCCGGATTTGCATATCCTAGTGATGTATTGAGGTGACTTGCACGCTGGACCTGAGCGTGGGGTAGAGCACCATTGGGGATCGTGACTTGGTCTGTCCCGGTTGTTCGTTTTTACCGCGTATTTTGTAAATGAATTGTTGTCATCATTATGACTTGGGCTCATTGCCATACTTGGGGCTTATTGCTGATTATTTTAATTATTTATGAACTATCATCACTATTTGAAATATTATTTGAACTCAGTCCATGTGATTTACACTGTTGTCATGAACTCAGCTATATTTTACTCAAACTTGGAGTTTTAACTGATATTTGAACTATTGTTGAGCTGAGTATTATTTTTTTACTGATGCCCGAGGGGCTTTTGACTATTGTTGGATTAATTGAGGCTGAGGGCCATATGTGAGGACATGAGGAGTGATGTGAGGAGGCTTTCAGGCCTCGAGTGATATGTGAGGAGGCTTTCAGGCCTCGAGTAGTATATGAGGAGGCTTTCAGGCCTCGAGTGTATTGGGAGAAGGCTTTTAGGCCTCAGTGTATTGTGAGCAGTCTTTCAGACCTCTTGTTGATATTATTCGGGCTTTCAAGCCTTATTGATAGCACTTGGGCTGAAGGATCCCCTCCGGAGTCTGCACACCCACAGTGAGCGTGTGGTACCCCTTTGAAATGAACATTGTTAACAATGACACTCTCATACGTATTTCGGTCAAGTAACAATGACTGACCAGTCAGGTAACAATGACTGACTGGTGGTAACAATGACACTGAAACACACTTTGGTTAGCTAACAATGGCTGACCGGTCAGGTAACAATGACTGACCCTACTTGTGTATTCTTGTTTATTTGATTACTCTCAAGAGAATGTCCTGCTATGTTTTCATGGATTTATACTGTCTATTTGGTTTACTGCTTGAGATAACATTATTTCTGCCCTTTTGGGATTATATACTTTCAGTGTTGTTCACTATTATTACCACTGAGTTGGAAGTACTCACTTTACTCACTGCACTTTGTGTGCAGATCCATGGCAGTCTTTGGCTGAGTGATTCTAGTTGATCTAGAGTTCTTTCCGGGAGTATTTGAGGTTTTAGTTGATCTAGAGTTCTTTCCGGAAGTATTTGAGGTAGCTACATGTCGTTCGCAGCCGATGATTCTCCCCTCTATCTTTATCCTTTACTTCCGTATTATGAGTGTTAGACAGACTTTGTAGTAGGATATTATTCTATCATTAGAGGCTCGTGGTCGTGACACCGTGTCCTAGTTGGGCTGTTTCAATATTTTGCTAGATTTTCTGTATTTTTATCATTATTTCAGAATTTGACTTAAATAGCTTTATCTTTACTTGTTTAAATAATTACGGTAATTGTTATAAATGGTTGGGCTTTTCTAGTAGTGTGTTGGGCGCCATCACGACCGGGTTTGGGGTCGTGACATCTTTTTCTCTGCAACCCCATTTTGCTGAGGGGTATAAGGACAAGAGGTTTGATGAATAATTCCTTGAGAAGTTATAAACTGTTGAAATTGAGAGGACAAATATTCTAAGGAATTATCACTACGAAAAGTGCGAATAGAAACACCAAATTAATTTTTAATTTCAGCACAAAAATTTTAAAATATAGAAAACAACTCAGAACGATCTTTCAGTAAGAAAATCCAAGTACATCTTGAATAATCATCAATGAAACTAACAAAATATCGAAACCCCAAGGTTGAACTGACTCTATTAGGACCCCAATTATCAAAATGAACTAAAGAAAAAACAGATAGTGCATAACTCTCAATACTACGAGGAAAGGAGGCTCGGGTATATTTCCTGAGCTGACATGACTCACACTGTAATATGGATAAATTAGACAAAATAGGCACCATCTTCTAAAGCTTGGATAAGCTTGGATGTACTAAACGTCTGTGAATTAGGTCTGGAGGATCTGTAACTAGAAATGCCTTGGAGGATTTTAGTGAGTTAAGGTAGTAAAGGCCTTCTGATTCAAGTCCTATTCCAATCGTCTTCCCCGTACTGCAGTCTTACATAATAAAGGAATCATCAATAAAATATATACCACAATGGAGGGCACGAGTCAAATGACTAACAGATGCAAGATTAAAAGGATAGCCAAGACGTAAAGAACAAAATCTAGAGTGACAGAGGGTAGGGGATTCGCTTTTCCAACTCCTTTTGCTTTGGTTTGAGAGCCATTAGCTAAAGTAGCAGTGGGAAGAGACTGTGAATACACAATATTTGACAAAAGTAGTTTATTACCAGGGATATGATCAGAAATGGCTAAGTCCACAACCCAATTTCTAATAGTACTAGACTGGGAAACACAATTAAAAGAATTACCAGCAATAAAAGTATCCATCTGAGCAACATAAGCTACTTGTGGAGATGTCTGCTTACTTGGTCGATATTGAAGGAACTCATTATACTCCCCTTCAAATAAGGAAAATCCATGGTTACCCGTAGTCTCAGTCTGAGCAACATAAGCATTTTTGGGTAGGAAGCCATGTAAATAATAGTACATGTTACGAGTGTGTCCAAGTTTATGACAATAAGAGCACTTGGGTCTGATCTTCTAAAACGACCTCTCCCTCGTCTATTCTCCATAGTATGAGATGTCCGATTGTCCATTAACTAGGATACGAGGACATATGAGTCAAGTGTCTGTGATGAGCTCACTGGGTGACTTGGTGTTGCAGCAAGGCGAAGTAATTGAAAGAATAATTCATCAACTGTGAGGACATTCAGACTAGCCAAAATCTAGTCACGTACTAAATCAAGGTCATTAGGGAGTCCAGCTAGTGTAAGAACTAGAAACATCTTCTATCGTTGCTCTTGTTGTTTTTCAATACTAGCAAAAACTAGCATCAATGTCTCAAATTCTTCTATGAATACCTGTACTTGTCCCAAGCAAGTAGACATATCCAATTCCTGTTTCTTCAAGCTTGCCATTCGCGATATTACATCATAGAAATGAGATATGTCATTAGTGTATAAATTACGAGCCTTTTCCCAAACTAAATAACATGTCTGGAATAGACGGAACAAGGGAATCAACTTGGAATCAATAGATCGCCGTAGAATACTACATAACTAAGCATCAACCTTCTCCTATAGTGTTTTGGCCCTTTCATCACCTTCGCTAGCCTTTTTGGCTAAATGATCTTGAACTCATTGACCTTTACACCATAACTCGACAGACGAAGACCAAGCTAAGTAGTTTGAACCTCCCATTAAAGGTTCTGAGGTAATCATAACATCGAAATATCCAGAACCCGGGTTTTTGACATGAAAGCATCGACTCCCAAAGACATCGTGAAAACTCGCTGAAACAGATGAAGGAAACACTATTTTTGCCGGAAAATTACTGTAGCTGCCGGAAAAAAATCAGTATACATGCTAGAAAAAACTCAAAGTGGCTGGAATCAATCGAAAACAGGACGGTCGGGGTTCGAATAAGTAGCCAACCCTACTGTCCTGAAGAACCGACGTAAAAAAATGGCCGGAAAGGGCCAGATCTCGCTGAAAAAAAATCCTCTGGGCGGTGTGTGGCGGCGCGTAGAGAGGTTCTGCTGGAGGTGTTTGATGGGGTTTGGTCGTCGAGGGTTGAGGGATCTTGTGGTGGTGTTGTTTTTTGCACAACACCGATAAAAATTGATTGTTTTCAAAAATAGCCCTAAAAGGTAGCTGGAATTGATGCACGACGACTGTTTCAATTGGTTTTCTTTCCCGGATATTTTTCCAGTGCTGCTTTGATACCATGTGATAATGAAAGGGAGAAGAATATTATTTGATTAATTGAAAATGCTACAATGAGCCCTATATATATACACATAACATATCCTACTTCTAATACATATTGGATTAGGGTTATTTACTCCTATTTGCACGACTATTCTAATAGATCACAATATGGTTGCAAACATTATCTTCAACCCATTGCTGTATATATCCACATACTTGTTGGTGCTCGAAATTCCAGTCTTCATCGGATATACTCTCGGGTTTATGAGCTGAAAAAATAGGTAGATGCATCTTCTTCATAAACAACAAGTCTTTCATCTTGCTTCTCCAAAAATTATAATTTCTCCCATATAAATATACCATCTTGCTCATATTCACCTCCATTCCATAACAACCCGGGCAATTAACCAAGGCTCTTTTTTAATTTGCAGACATAATTTTCTTTTCCCTTAGTTACAAAACCCTCAGATTGCTCCATATAAATCTCCTCATCTAAATCACCATGAAGAAAAGTAGTCATGACATCCATCTGCTCAACCTCTAAATCTAGACTTGCGGCTAAGCCTAGAACCACACGAATAGAAGACATCTTCACAACAGGGGAGAAAATTTCATCAAAGTCAACTCCCTTCTTCTGCCCAAAATCTTTAACAACTAACCTCGCCTCGTATCTAGGTGTGGAGGTATGGTTATCTTGCTTTATTCTGAATATCCATTTGTTAGATACAACTCTCTTACCTTTCGACAATTCAACTAACTCATATCTGCCATTCTCATTGAGCGACTTCATCTCATCTTCCATCGCTTCGATCCAATGATCTTTGTGATTATCTTGCATGGCTTCATCATAATCCTCAGGTTATCCCATGTTAGTTAAAAGTACATACTCATCGGGAGGGTATCGCATGGATTTTTTCTTCTCCCTTGTAGATCTTCTAAAAGAGGTTTTAGGAGCATTCGAAGTAGTTACTTGTGCAGGAATTGTTTGTTGATCAACCACAACTTTATCAACTGGAGCATCCATAACATATATAACATGATGATCATTTTGATCTTGATCACTATCTCCATCATCGTCTTGGGTTCCTTCATGTGCATTAGGTGCCTTAGAAATCGAAACTGGATCAATATAAACTAAGCTCTCATTATTCTGAGAATCTATCTTCTCAGCTTTGTCAATATCTTCAATAGTTTGGTCTTCAAAGAATATTACATCACGACTTCTAATAAGTTTATTATCAACTGAATCATAAAAATGATACCCAAACTCATCTTGACCATAACCGATAAAGATGCACTGCTTAGTTTTGACATCTAGTTTCGATTTCTCATCTTTAGGAATACGCACATAAGCTTTTCACCCAAAAACTCTCTGGTGATCATAAGAAATGCAAACCAAACTCTGTCTGGGCATCACCATCCAAAGCAACAACATGAGACAAATTAGTAACATAGACAACAGTGTTAAGTGCTTCCACCCAAAATGTATTTGGATGTTTAGCCCCTAAAAGTAAGCATCTAACTCTCTCGACTAGAGTTCTATTCATCTCTCTGCCAAACCGTTCAATTGAGGCGTCTTGGGCGGAGTTTTCTGATGATGAATTCCTTGTTCCTTGCAATAGTTATCAAAGGACCACAATATTCACCACAATTTGTTGGGAACATGCCCATGTTGTCCAGCCTAAGGCCCAATGGCCTAATTCTATTCTCTTTTGGTTTACATTCCTATTTGGATTGGATTCGGTTTATTCCTATTTTGAGTGAGTTTTGGATTTAAGAGAAAGCACTACTCATGATCTATAAATAGGACAACCACGGAGAATTATTCTATGCTCATTGATACAAGTCTTTGAAAGTATTAAGCACATAAGAGTGGGTTGTTGAGAGAGCTTTCATCAAGAAGAAGAGAAAAGAAAAGTATTTGTTTTGCTGCAGATTTGTATTCCGACTAGCCAACTTCAAATCACATTTTTCGATTCGTTAACCATTGGATCGGGTTGAAATTTTGACCGAGTGTTCTTAATATCTCGGTCTTGAATTTGAAGGATGAAGATCGGATTTGGAGGCTTGTAGCATCTCATTTCGAGCCTCGAACAATAGCTTTGTTTTGTGGATTATACTCTTTCTTCAATTGATTAGTTGTTGCTATTGTTGCTCCGTGTTTGGCCCTTATTGTGTAGCCAATTTGGAGAAATTTTGTAACCCTCTTATTGTTATAGTGGAGCTTTTTGGATCTTTGTGATCCTGTGGGTTTTAACTTCGATTTGAAGGATTTTTCACGTTAAAACTTGGTGTTCTTTATCTTATTTATTTTCGGGTTTGCCTCTTCAACAGGTTAATAATTGGTATCAGAGCCCATGTTCAGCAAGACGAGTATGGAGATGACGGAGTGATGGTGCGGGGCGGCACGCACACAAGAAGAAGCTAATTGCGGACTTCAGTTGCCATAATATTCTAATAATGTAGGTTGCACATAGTAATCTCGAAAACTGACTTGTGGCTCGTGGTAGTAGGTCACGTGGAACTTAGTTCGCGGGAAAGATTGTTGGGTATGCGAACAAAGTCTCACATTGATAGCTGAAAAGATTGGGAGTCTATATAGATTGTTGGGTGTGCGAACAAAGTCCATATTGATAGCTGAAAAGATTGGGAGTTTACATATAAGACGTAGATATTTCATAATGGTATAAGGCATTTTTAAAAAAATCATACGAGTTTGATCCAAAACGAATAATAACACACCATGTTAAAAGTATCTTTGGACTAAACTAACCCAACACCATCATCGTCAACTATTATTTCTAGTCGCAATTACGCATCACCGGACAAGCATCATTGCCAGCCACTTCTACCAATCACAACACTAACCGTCACTATTTCACAACCATCATTGTTGACCATCACTATTACTAATTGCCATCGTCACTCGCTTTTTATTGTGTTTCTTCAAACAAATAATTTTTACATCACCTTGTAAATTAAAGTTTTTTTTATGATATTTTGTGGTCAAAATATTTAACTATTGACTTTATATTTATCAATTTCAAAAATGATACTATATACTTTCCATGGTAAGAAGATGCACAATCCTAACTATTTAGTATTCAAATTTAGTACCGCTACTTTAATAATTGTATATTGTTCAAATTTAAATATCTTAATTGAAAAAAAAACCTGAAAAGGGAACAACAATTATTTTCTTCCGGCGTAAAAAAGAGTGAGCATTATTATATTTTTAATTAATTAATTTATAAAAAACTCGAAATCAACATAAGTTCAGGAAAAGATGTGACACAACATACATCTTTTGTTTTGGAATAAGATAAGCTTTGTCCTTGAGGAAAAAAAGGAAAAGGAAAAGGAAAATTGTAAAAGCTTTATCTTCTAGCCTCTAGCTGGTCTCTAGGCAAGATTTTTCCTGAATATCCTCCAAATTTATCTTCTTTCTTTTTACCTTAAATTAAATAAGAAAGAAAAAAAGTAGGCACATGGACCCCATGTATGTAATTACTCTATAAGCAGCCGTTTGGTTGGAAATATTAGTTATATTGCTATAAGTTATACGAGTATAAGTTATAATGAGATAAGTTATACTGTGATTAGTTGTGCTGAGATTGTTGTTTATTCATTGTTTGGTATGTTAGTATTAAGAATGACAATTAAATAATTTCTAAGAGGAATGTATAAATTATACCGATGCTAATTACCCTACCTTTTATGAAGTATAAATTATCCAGTATTAAAATTAACACCGATGTAACTTATACATAATTTACTAACCAAACAAAGCTTTAAAATAATATTAAATTCTTATACCACTTTATACCTCACATCAATCGCGCTTAAATACGTAATATTAAATTTTTATACCACCTTATAGCTCTATCAAACAACCTTAAATACGTAATTCTAATATGAAAGACAAGTACATGTCGAATTCCCACGTGAATCAAACGTGGCCACTACAAAAGAAAAAAGCAGCTGACTCACTTCTGTTTTCTTCCTTTTCTCAAAAGTAACCTAAAGTAGAAATCTTCCCACAGGTTAAATTTTCTCTTATTCTTCTTCAAAGATTACTCACACCCTTTTTACTATTCATATTTGTAAACCTTTTTTTTTTTTGCCTAGACGACAGATTCAGAAGTTGGAGAAGAAGGCAGTTTCTTTGTATCATGGAAGATGTATCAGGTTCTACAGATGAGAAAAAAGGCAGAGAAATAGTAGAAAGTAGTGAAAATAATGGTAATGACAAGAATGTGGACATTTCAGTAGCTACAGCTTCTACGATGTTTCCAGGGTTTCGGTTTTGTCCCACGGATGAAGAGCTCATATCGTATTACTTAAAGAAGAAAGTTGAAGGGTCTGATAAATGTGTTGAAGTTATTTCTGAAGTTGAGATTTGGAAACATGAACCTTGGGATCTCCCAGGTACACCCCCACGGCCCCACTTATTCTTTTTCCTTTTTTCTTTTCTCTTACAGTGTTAATATGGTTGAATGAGATTCTTGGCGGGCGTAACCGGTAAAGTTGTCGAAATGCTGTAAAAAAGTTGCTTACAATATAACCTTGTGTTTGGTCCTTTCGCGGATCCTGTGGATGGGACAGAGCTTAGTGCATCCGACTACCCTTTAGTGTTAATATGATTAATATTAATTAAATGGCGGCTTTTGTTTTTAATTTTGAATTGTTGAAAGATATTTAAAGTTTTAGTTAAAAGAAAGAAGAATTCTGCAATTTTTACCTTGTAAAATAGACTTTATCCTTACTAGAAGAGGTGATAGAACCACATGTAAGGACATTAAGGTTATATTAGGAGAAGCAATATTACCCACCCAACATAGGTTGGTGGTCTTGGATGTAAAGCTCAAGAATAGAGTGAGAAAGGAGACAAAGGATTTGGTGATGGACATTAAAGGGTAATAACTAGCTAGCTTTTCAAGAAAAAGCCCCGGAGGAGGGAGTACAAGAAATGTTAGGTTGCATTAGAAAAGTAGCAAGCCAAGTGTTAAATATGACTAAAGGTTTAGGATCTCGACGAATGTTGATGGTGGAATGAGAAGGTGCAAAGAGTTGTTAGAACTAAAATAGAGTGTTATAGAAAGTTTACAAAAGCGACGAAGCCTTTGAAGAGTACAAGAGATAGATGAAGAATCTAAGAAAGCTATTTGTAAAGCTCGAGGTGAAGCTGTAGATGGTCCATAACAAAAGTTAGGGACACGAGAATGGGAGAAGAAATGTTTAAATTGGTATAACTGAGAGAGAAGCGGAATGAGGACTTAAACCTGGTGAAGTGTATTAAAGATGATTCTCAACAAGTGTTGGTGGGAGATAATGAGATCAAGGAGAGATGAAGAAGTTATTTTGATCAATTTTTCAATTCGTACCACAAGAATAACATTTTGGATCTTCATAAATTTATGCATAATATAAACTTAGGCTACAGTCGTAGAATTAGGTTGACAGAGGTAAAGTCCAGATACTATCTCCATAGGTTTAGAAGTGTCTTGGAAAAGTTGGAGTAGGACGGTTTACCAAGTTATATAATTCTACTAAGAAGTGGTAGGATGCCTGATAAGTGGAGAAAGAGTACCTTGAATGCAATTATGAAACACAAAGGAGGTGTGCAAAGTTATGCGAACTATCATGACAATGACATTAAACTTATGAGTCATATGATTAAACTTTAAGAGAGAGTGGCAGTGCATAGACTTAGGGACGTACAAGAGTGACAAAGAACCAGTTCGAACCTGTTAGATCTAACAGATGCTACATTCTTGCTAAGAAGATTGATGGAAATATAGCGCGAGAGGAAGAAAGATATGTACATGGTGTTGATTGACCTAGAGAAAACATATGACATAGTACCAAGAAAGGTCCTTTGGTGGGTGTTGGAGAAGACAATAGTTCATATTGAATATGTAAATTCCACAAGAACATGTATGAAAGAGCTGTCACTAACGTGAGAACAGTAGCATCAATCTCTTTGTCCCATTTGACCTACTTTGGTAAACTAAGTCAATTTGACCCCTTGTAAGAGTTAGATTGAAATCAGGTTAGTTCATCCTCTTCAAATGTTGTTTAGGCATCAATCTCTTTATCCCATTTATATCAAGGACTATCATCTTGATACATCCATGATGTTTGATGAAGATTTCTGAGTATAATTGTCTATATCAACTCAACTGATCTGAGATTCTAATAGTTTTCTTTTGGTCCATCCTTTTCTTTTTGCCTTTTCTTTTCCTAGTAAATAAAATTGCGTTCTCACAATATTTGTCGTAGTTCTTTTTGGATTATTTTAATCTATCTACGTGCTCCTTGTTTTCTCTTGTCTTCTGAGATGCTTCTTTCTATTCCTAACTTTTAATACTCTTGTGTTGGTGAAGCAAATGGGAAAGCGCGCGCATTAAGAAAGAATTGCGGCCTCTTCAGTTAATAAGATTCTTCTGCTGTTCACGTTTCTTCAATTGGATTTTAGGCGATAGAGTTGCATTGCGATTGAAAGGTAGTAAATCTAGCTTGTTTTGATAAAAGAACAATCCTAGGAAGAGTACTCCTGCAGATGTCATGGCATAGGGGTAGAATCCAAAACAATGTAGACTACTTGCTTGAACATCTGTCTATTCTTGCTCTTGGCATCTCTTATACTGAGTACTTGTCAATATCTCAGCTGGAGTTGGGTTTGGACATTAGGTGCACGTACTTTTTCCCAAGTGATTGTTATTGAAGATCTGTAATTTGGTTTTTGTGATCGGATTAGACGAGCTCATTTCTCATAAGAAGCTATATAATGAAATGTAAGACGCTCAACACAATACAACTTCATAGATTTCTTAGTGGATCAAACTACATAATTATCATGTTAAGACAACAGAAAAGAGACGTGAAAGGCCAAATATAGATTTTGGAACTGCCAGATAATAGGTGATACTAGTTAAAATTAGGGGGAAATGATGAGTTACAAACTGATTTCCAGTGCCCCAAAAGGAACACCAGAAGCATTGTGTTTTAGCTGAATGCCTGAATGAATCATTGTCATTATGCGGGGTCGCTCCACTATGGAAGCTATCCACCTTATTAGGAGGTTGGTGGAACAATACAGGGATAAGAAAGATATGTACATAGTGTTTATTGACTTGGAGAAAGCGTACGACAAGGTTCCTAAGGAGGTGATCTGGAGATGTCTTGAGGCTAAGGGCGTGCCGGTAGCCTACATAAGAGCGATCAAGGACATATATGATGGAGCTAAGATTAAGGTTAGGACTGTGGGAGGCGACTCAGACCATTTCCCGGTTGTTATGGGATTACACTAAGGCTCTGCGCTTTGCCCGCTCTTATTTGCCTTGGTGATGGATGCATTGACACACCATATTCAAGGAGATGTGCATGGTGTATGTTATTTGCTGATGACATAGTTCTAATTAATGAGACGAGGGTCGGTGTTATTGAGAGATTGGAGGTTTGGAGACAAACCCTGAGTCTAAGGGTTTCAAATTGAGCAGGTCCAAGACAGAGTACCTGGAGTGCAAGTTTAGCTTGAGCCGAAGGAAGTAGGCAGGGACGTGAGGCTTGGATCACAAGTTATCCCCTAGAGAGATAGCTTCAAGTATCTTGGGCCGTTGATTCAGGGGGATAGAGAGATCAACGAGAATGTCACTCACCGTATAAGGGCGAGCTAGATGAAACGGAGTCTTGCATCTAGAGTCTTGTGTAATAAGAAAGTGCCACGGATACACAAAGGTAAGTTTTGTAGAGCTATGGTTAGATCGGCCATATTTCAGAGTGTTGGCCGGTTAAGAACTCACATATCTAGAGGATGAAGGTAGCGGAGATGAAGATGCTAAGGTGGATGTGCGGGCACACTAGGATAGACAAGATTAGGAATGAAGATATTCGAAAGAAGGTGGGCGTGGCCCGCGTGGATGACAAGATGCGGGAAGCAAGGCTCAGATGGTTCGGACACATGCAGAGGAGAAGCCTTGATGCGCCGGTAAGGAGGTGTGGGCGGTTGGCCGTGGTGGGTACGAGAAGAGGTAGAGGGAGGCCTAAGAAGTATTGGGGAGAGGTGATCAGGCAAGACATAGTACGAATGTGGATTTCCGAGGACATGGTTCTTGATAGGAAGGTCTGGAGGTCAAGCATTAGGGTTGTAGGTTAGGGGTAGTAGAACTTTTCTTACTTCTTTCCGGGGGTGAGGCGGGGTTGGATTAGGGTTGGCCTTAGGTGGCTTGCAGTTTATATTGAATACACACTATACTTGCTGTTTATCTAAGCCCTGTGCATGGTTACTATTATTGCATGTCATTCATCTTTTGGTTGTTATGCTTATGTTACTATTACGATTTCTGCTGGAGTTACTAATGAATTGTCTTTTCTTGTTTTTCTTATTTCCATCTTTCTGAGTCGAGGGTCTATCAGAAACAGTCTCTTTGCCCTATCTAGGTACGGGTAAGGTCTGCGCACACATCACCCTCCCCAGACCCTACTTGGTAGGATTTTACTGAGTAGTTGTTGTTGGTGCCCGTGTATAGCAATTTCCGTCAACTAAGCCTGCTTCCCCTATTGATGTATTGATATATCCAGAATATAAATATCTACTAGTGGAGAGTGTTGAGTCCTCAAGAATGAGAGGATATTAGATACAGTAAAAAAGATCTTGTGAACTCATAAGTGAGGTCATACATGCTGAATGGAATAATTGCGAGTGTACATGTCAACGCCATTTCCAAGAGGTCTAATGGCCAAAATCAAAACAAGTTGTGTCAAAGGAGAAACTTCTGGATGACCTTCATAGCATCTTCACTAGAACTTCAATTTTTGGTTGACTGGTTTTTGGATCATATTGCAAGCAGAGACATGCAGTGGACAAATCTTTGTTTCAGTATTGCATTTCTTCATGTGTACTCTAAGAACGATTAATGGAATTTATCAGACATTGAATGAAGCTGGTGAAGGGCCGGCTTGGCTTAGCGGTAAGCTTGCTTGCCGTGGTGTGTCAGGTCGCGGGTTCGAATCAGCTTCGCTGCAAAGCAGGGGTAAGGCTGCCTAGAGTATTCCCTTCCCCAAACACCCACGAAGTGGGTATTGAACTGGGTCGGCCCTTTGAATGAAGCTGGTGACAATTTATTCCGTTGTTCTCTACTCTAGATGATAATTCGAATGCCACCAACTGCTCCTCCTCATGCTAACTTCTTTCTTTGATTACTGGTATCTATTATTTGCATATGTTTACTCCATCCAAATTCTGAGCCGAGGGTTTTTCGGAAACCGCCTCTCTGCCCTTTCGGGGTAGGGGTAAGGTCTGCATACATATTACTAAACCCCACTTTGTGGGATTTTATTGGGTAGTTGTTGTTGTTGTTATTGTTTACTCCATCCAAAAGGAATGACCTTAGCTTCTGGATATTCAGAAATTTGGTCAGTGATAAAATTCTAATGTTGTTTTGCTGAATCATAAAAAATCTGTATGTCTTATTTTAAAAATAGCAACAATGTCTAAAATCAGCCCAAAGTCTACTGAATTTGATATTCTGGAACTGGATGGAGGGAGAATATTTCATTAATTTACCTTATTTGGAGCAAAATATGTAGATGACTGTGTTTCTTTGTATAA
Source organism: Nicotiana noctiflora (assembly GCA_032618575.1). Taxonomy (NCBI): domain Eukaryota; kingdom Viridiplantae; phylum Streptophyta; class Magnoliopsida; order Solanales; family Solanaceae; genus Nicotiana; species Nicotiana noctiflora. The sequence goes on from JASVEL010012346.1 coordinate 204,322, forward strand.
CTTTCTTGACGTCTTCCCGATTTTTCTGATTCATTAATTAATCATTCTTTTATTCATGCTTTACCAGATAAATCCATTGTTCAATCAGATAATGAATGGTTCTTCTTCTCTCCTCGAGGAAGGAAATACCCGAATGGCTCGCAAAGTAAAAGGGCAACTGAGTCTGGTTACTGGAAGGCCACAGGAAAAGAACGTAATGTGAAGTCTGGTTCTAAGATGATTGGCACAAAAAGAACCCTGGTGTTCCACACGGGTAGGGCACCGAAAGGACAGAGAACACAATGGATAATGCATGAATATTGCATGACTGGAAACTCTTATTATCAGGTATAACAATGCTATAAGGTAACTGTTGAACCATCGTCTTTTTACTAAGAACTGCTGAATTTTGAGCTACAACTGCAAGCTAATAAGTCAGTCACTTAAGAAATTCAAAGTCCTATGATACGTTAGTCATGTAGTTCTCATTTTTTTATGTTATCTTCTTAGTTATGCCAGCTGGAGTCTTATTTGTGTTAGCAGGCCTCGGCATACTGATATATTTTCTGTAAAATGTGAAAAAGAAACTTGAGACTTCTAGTTTAAATTATTAATGGATCCAATTAGTTTATCTGGAAACTGGTTTGCTTATTATTTAAAACATGGTTGACGAAAGATTAAAATTTTAATACTGGATTGTTGAGCTTTATTTCAAGCCACTTAAGTGGTATCATAATATCAAGGCATCATCCATAAGTTAGGCATTACCACTGTTAATCATTAATGGTGAAATATGATAATTGAGATGTCTATATGGTAAACTTTTTGTTTTTTGATGTTTCGATAATTCTTCCACTTACTGTGCAAACATGGAGATTTTGTATTCTACAGATTATGTTACAATATTATGCTTGATGAAACAATTCCTTTGCTGCAGTGCTCAGCTGCTTAAAATGACATCTTCTACGCGGAGGAATATAAGTTATTTTGATATTCTGATTCCATGTTTTATACAGGATTCAGTGGTTGTTTGCCGCCTCCGGAAGAATAATGAGTTTCATTTAAATGACACCCATGAAAACAGAAGGAATCATCTGGCAAATGACTGCGCCACTGCTTTGTCTGGAGCAGGAAAGTTGGACAGTTTGGGGTTGATAAATGGAGGGGATTGCTGTTCAAAAGAGGGTAGCAGCAGTTTTAGTTCTCATTCGGTTGAGAAGATTGAATCTGGTTCAGATTCCGATAAGCTGACTAAAGAGTTACCTCAGCATCATTCCTCTAGTCACTGGAAGGTGTTGGTTCTGCCTCACTTCTATATAGCTTGCCTTTTGTACTAGTGTCAGCCTATATATTTGAGATAGTTTAACAATATGATGCTAATTCAAATAACAACTTTGTCTGTCTTCTTAGCCCCCTTCTTTAACTATATGTTTAAAGCATATACACCATATTGT